>CATKHJ011079822.1:0-31345 GCA_949750685.1 Vernicia montana
AGATTTTTATGGTTTTGAAGTACCTTAATAAATATGCTCCCATTATGTTGTTTGAGAATAATTCAATATGCATTGCACAAACTAAAAGTTGATATATTAAGGGTGATCGAATTAAATATATTTCACCCAAATTCTTTAATATGCATAAGCTCCAGAAGAGTAATGAAATAGATATCCATTAAATTCGCTCGAGTGACAACATAGTAGACTTATTTACTAAGTCCTCATATAATGTCATATTTGAATGGCTTGTTTTATTGATTGATATATACCGTGTTAAAATGTTGTCCTCATTAGGGGGAGCGAATCAATATAAGATTGTACTCTTTTTCCTTAGTCAAGTTTTTGTCCCACAGGGTTTTCTTGACCAAAGGTTTTAATGAGGCAATCTGTGCAATGATAGAATAGCGCATAAATTGTACTCTTTTCCTTAGCTATATTTTTTCCCATTGGGTTTTCTAGCAAGGTTTTTAACGAGGCATATTCATGGCGCAAGTAATATCTAAGGGGGAGTGTTATAAATAATTATTATATGTGGATATTACTTAAACATCCTTGAGTATATATTTTAGAGAGATTATAGTACAGGGTTATTTCAGTAATATTGTATACACTAAACCCTAGCTATTCCTCTATATAAGAGAAGCTAGAGTTAATCTAATAATAAGAGTTTGGAGCCCCTTTTACTCTCTACATATTTTATCTCTCTTTTTACTTTATTGCTTTATATCTCTTCTTATTGTCTTTGATATACTGAGCTAATAAGCCGATTTACAAGTTATTATGGTGTTTACCTCTTTAGTTTTTTTTTTCCCCAACAAATTTTTTTTATGGTGTTATAACAAAATATACCATCACAAAATTAATTATAAAATTGTTGATTCGATATTATTTTTTAAGTAAAAAAAAAAAAAATCCAAGTTTCAACATCCAATTATTGATAAAGTTTCATATACCTTTTTGCTTTAATTTTTTTTAATGTCAAAAAAAGGCTTTTTTCCAAGCAAAAAAACATATATAATATATAGTTTGGTATTTTTCTTGAAAGAGATTGATTGTTTGAGAATCTTGGGCTAAAAAGTAATTGGGCTGGTCTATTTTAACCAGTATGTTGGTTCACTAACAAACAATTCAAATTTCAAAGAGCAAGTAACGAAAAAAACAAATGATTAAAATTTTAAAATATTCTTATATTAAAAATTTCATCACTTATATTATTTAATATATAAAATCTAGCATTTTTTTTTAGTATTTACCTTTTAATTTTATCAAATTTATATATATAATAAAAACTGAGTTAAAGTATTATTTAAAATTTTTTTTGTCAAGTGTAAAATTATTCTCTTAAAAATTAAATTTATGTAATCACCTCATAAAAATTAAACTTATATAAAGTTATCTCGTCAATTTTTATATGAAATCAATTCATCAATTTTTTTTTACATCATTATTATATTTATGTAGATTTTAATTATAAATTTATACAGATTAATGCATATAATATTTTTTATTTGGTATATATATATTTTTATACTAAAATTCAAATTTGTAAAAAAATAATATTTAAATTTAAATCCAATAAAAATAATAATTTGTATATGTTAAAATATTATAAAAAATATAAATTAAATTAAAAAATATGATAAAAACTCAAAATATAATTAAAACTCGCACAAAATATGAGTCGGGATTAGTATTACTTAAGTTTTCTCTTGACAAATTTAAGAATGCACTCTCACATTTGACTCATATAATATATAAATATATATTTATGAATATTGAATTATTGATTAAAAAAATAACAATAATAATCAATAAAATAAAGAGCAATTTTCCTTGCAACTATTTAGAGGCAGAATTCAAGGGCCCAAGCCCGTAAATAGGTTTCTATTGGACTTTATGGGGGCAATTTACGGGCTTGGAAAGGAATTTAGGGTTAATACAGCAGTTGCACGGCATTTTGATTTTGGTGAGAGTGAGACACAAAACCCCAAGCGAAAACCCTTTCAATTTAAGGTCATTTTCAGTCTTCACACTCCATCAGAGACACAAGAGAGAGTTTCTGAGAGAGAAAGAGGAGGAGAAACCCACAATGTCTTTTGCAACTTCTAGGGTTTTCAATGGCTGTAAGGCTCTCTTAGCCCCAGCTAAGTCTGCTGCCACCGCCGCTGCCAAGCCATCAACAGCAGCTAAACCCAAGCCAGCAGCTACTCCCAAGCCAAAACCGGCCAAACCGGTTCGTCCCTCTGGTATATTGAAGGTAACTCCTGTTTCCCCCGCTCTCGGCGGCTTTCTTGGGGTTCCTGAAGCTTCTCGTACTGAAGCCGTCAAGAAGATCTGGGCCCATATCAAGCAAAACAACCTGCAGGTTATATCTATTCCCCTTTTTATCTGGTTTTGGTTTTATTTTGATTCGACTTTTTGTTTTTGAATGACGTGTGATTTTACCCATTAGAGTTTTAGCATTTATGTATTATATATATATATATGCCTCCTTAAACCCTAGGTTAATTTTGTTTCCTCTCTCCCTTTTGTTATCATCTATAAACCCTAGTTCACTTCTTTATAAATTGCTTTTTACTTACTAATCTTTTGTTTATGTGGTTTAATTCCTTATATATAGTCATCTACAGTCACTTGTATATATCAAAGTCAAATCATTTGAAATAATGCACAGGTTTGATTCCCTACTAGGAAACTTTATTTTTTTGGTTGATTTAAGAAAATATAATTTGAATGAATTGTTTGAGTAACTGCTTTCTTCTTGTTTGAATGCTCCATCAAAGCTAGAGATGGGGAAATGTGTGAGTAATATGTAATTTATGTCTAATATTACAGCAAGAACACATGTTTTGTTTTTTTTACCATGTATCTCAAATGAATTCGGCTTGAATGAATTGTGTGCAGGCAATTGTTACTATATTTACTTTTTTTTGGTTTTTACCCATTGCTAGTTTTGTAACAACGATTAATCCACTCCCTGAAACAGAAATTATTGATATTAGAACCCACTAACTTGTGCATTGTTCAGTAGCGTAGATGGGCTGTTGTAAGTATAGCTTCATGTGTTATGTGAATTTGTGTTCTAGGTGGACTAGGGAGGCACATGCATCCTTGGTTTGTTTAGTTAACTTTGATTGTGCTCACTGTTCAGTTGTATGCTTGAATGTTACATATATGGCTTTAATTATCACGTGTGGTGTGATGATGCGATTGAGAAATATTGATGTGCTGTGATGCCATGTACTGAAATATGCTCGGCTTTTACATGCAGAACCCAGCGGATAAGAAGGAGATCATTTGTGATGAAAAGCTTAAGGCCATATTTGATGGGAAAGAGAAAGTTGGATTCCTGGAGATAGGGAAGTTGCTAACCCGCCATTTTGTGAAGACTGGTTAACATGCAGCGCCAATTTTATTCTGGCTGGACTCTGTGGAGCAAGCTCTTAAGTACTAATTTTCAATCCTTTCATGTGTTGTTATGTTAATATTTTCCTTTTGTTTGAGAACCAAACTCCTATGGATGATTTGGAACTAAAAACATGATGTAAAATTAGCTAGGAAAAGAGGATTGACATTTTAAAATGTTTTAAAATTAGTTTCTTTTGCATCTTTCCACATATGGGTCCGCATCAAGCTTTGCCTTGATAAAAAAAATAATGCACATGTAGCCTCGCAGAGGAGGCAAAATAGATTATGCATGGTAGGATGTTTTTGCTATCTCTCTCATATGATGGGCCTCTGCAGTAGCCAAACAGGGGAAAGCTGTTTGGCATCGCGCTTGCCCATAACATAAAATTGTCGTTGGATGAGTATAATTAGTTTTGCTCAAGCACACTGGTATGAAATGCCATGATCCACAAGGTGTGGCAATTGGTGCAAGCATAGTGTGGTGATGTGTTCTATCAATTGGTCAAGAAATAGAGCAGTGTATTTCAGTCAGATAAAATGGATCAATGGTTAAAAAAAAATTCAAAAGGGAAGCCATATTGTCAAAGCAATCCTAGGATGATCCAATGAAGCAAGCTGGCATAAGAAGAAAATTCGTTACTAGACTATCTTTTTAAGGTGTAACAGTCTCCGACAGTTCAAAAGGTGTATTGCTTAAGAGAATGGTTGGAAGTGACAAAGCAGGCGAGAACAGGAATTCTCATTTGGGCGGTGGAGAACAAGCTGAAGTTACCTGGGCTTTCGTGAGAGAGACGTAAAACATTCTCTAATTGGTTTAGATGAATAAATGTAAAAGGAACAAATCCAAAATACAATGTTGTAAATTACCATTCTACCAAAATTTCTAAAACAATAGAAAAGTGACTAGACATCCGAAGAACGTTTATATGCAATTGCTGATTAATTGTTATCATTGCAATTTACCAATTTTCCCATTCTAGTATGTCCAACAACTTTAGTTGATGAGATATTGTATCCATTTCTCTACAACAGCAGGAGAACCATACCAAGGTCTCAGCTCATCATCTGACCCAACTGGTGAGTGGTAGACTCCATCCAAACTAATGTTGAGTGCACCTTCAAGGTGAGCTGATACCTCGGGCACTACTCCATCGCCCCATACATCTGCCTGTCCGCAAACCTAGACAATGCAATATTTCATTATTAGAAATGCAGGGACACAAGGCCAGTCCAGGCTTACATATGAAAGAATGGGAACATAACTCGGAACACTATACAATATGAGGTTCTTCCGTAATAAAAATTTGGTTCGGCTTTTGCAAAATGAATTGTTGATTAGACACCAATGCAATGAATTTACCTGCTTATAGCCTTGCCCAATAAAGCGAGCACGAAAGTTGGTTGAAATAGATGTGGAATTGCTCATGTCATTCACAAGAATAGCGTCCACACTTGGTTGGTTGCTGCCCACAGGAACTGCAGTATTAACTTCAGCATTTGAGTTCCCAACAAAACGAGCCCCCTGAATATACCTGCAATTCATGGTAGCTATTTAGATTGTAAACTTTTTAGCTTTATATTTTGAGGCTGTGATGTATGATGGTGGAGCTTACAAATTATATTTGTCAGAAAAAAAAAAAAAAAAGTTCACGTCCTTTGACATATGACAGATGGTTGCATTTAATCCTGTTTTATTCGTACATGTTCATTTGAAATGATTGTTCGTTTGGATTCGAGTTTCAAGTGTAAAATTATAAAAAATAGACAAATAAGACATGGCGCCAAACCAATTTGAGAAGAATATATATATATATATATATAAAGTTTCTGAATTTGCATTTACCTCCCTGCAATACATACATATTTCAATTGAGGAGTGTAAACAGCTTTTGCACAATGTTTCTCAACATAATAAAGGAGACCCCTTGTTTGATCAATAACCCCTGGCACTCCTCTTGGAGGTGGCCTGAAAAAATTAGAAAATGTATACTGATAATTACTTCATGAAAAAATCGAAATTCAACCGCATATATAGAATTATTTAAGTCACTATCATATTTGTCCATAAACTAGCTCTCTCAACAATCTACTTCAAAAATTAACAAGAAATAGAAGCGAAACGATTCAATAATCATTGTGGAAGGATATAAAATATGAAACTGATGACCTACAAGTGGGGAGTACCAAGGGTCAATAGCAAGGAGATATCAGATTGCCCAAATTCTTCCATGTACACACGTGCAAGCCATCCTCCTGCTGAGTGACCAATCAAGGACAAAGTCCCACCTAAAATAAGATTTATTGAAGTGCTTTAGATAGATTTACAGTTTGTTTTAGGCATTTCAAAGCAGATAATCATGTCTTTTATAGAGAATCATACTCGAGTACAACAGAGGATGGCGAGGTTAGGAGATAAGTAAGAAATAGAAATGATCAATTTGTGATTGTGCACTTCCCCAAAATTTCAAGAAAGAAACACTAAGTTACATAGTGGTTTATGATGGATTCTTTGGGACATTTTCTCAGAAACCTTGAACAAATAAATAAATAAGCTTTGGCAATTTCCACAAATGGCATGCCTAATTATAGAGTTAACAGAGAAAGACAAACACCTTGTGCCAGCTCCTTTGCCTCGCGGACTGCCTCATCAATCCTCTTCAAATACCTGCAAACAAGTGAATTAACTTGCTCTTAGCCTCTTCTACATTACAAATTCAAGAAAATTAATAAAGGGTAATTTTTATAATCCAATTTACATTGCGTTGCCCACTTGAAAGAGTAGTAGTCATTCCAATTCACATACCAATCAAGAACAGGCCGAGGTTGGAGAGTGCCACGCCAGTAATTAGGGTCCACCAAACCAGCAGCATTCCTGAACCAATCAAATCTTGACACCTTAGCAATAACTGTGGGCACCCCATACTCATTGAGTGTCCCCTCCAATTTTTGATAGTCCCCTGTGTTGTTCCCTAAACCCTGAAACAATAAAATTCTCCTTATCATTTACAATTAATAAATTCAAAACAGCACCAAGACACATTACATGTACAGGGAGAAGGAGAAGGAGAAGGAGAAGGAGGTAATTAACTGGCAGAATGACAGCAGGGCGGACGGTGGCTGAAATGGGGTTGGTAGGGGAAGAAGAGGCAGAGGAGAAGGAGCAGTGGGTTTTGAAATGGAATTGGGACAAGGCAAGAGCCATACCCAAAAAGCTCAACGGTTGTTTTTCGCAGTTGAGGTGATGATACTGCAAGAAAGTCGCAATTTTTTCACTTGCATTATGTTCACGCTCTCATCACCAGTAATTCTCTACCCCTACAATAGCCATTCTCCATCGAGGGCTATGGCTATGAGAGATGATGGACTGATGGGCCTTGTTGTTGTAGACCTTAACTCTAAATTTTCGCCCAAAGTTTTAATCTTGGCCCAGTAAACAGGGGCCAACTGTATAAAATGGACAGCCTAGTAACGCCTTTTTTCCTGCAAATAAAATGGCTTCTTCTTTGATTACCTCACTGTTCTATAATACTTCTGCTGCTAATCCGCTGCCCATGGCGGCAGCTAAGCAAGCTATGTCATCTCTAATATTAAAATTACCATTTTCATCTTCCATTACGAGGTCTACAAAGTCTTATTATCATCGAATTCGCTGTTATAGTAACAGAGTCAATGCCTGTGCCGGTGATAAAGAACTGAGAAGCACAGACCTGGTAGCTTTGGAGTATGCCGACCTTAACCTCACTGATAAAATTTCTGGGGTAATCCCATTTCAGATTAACTTATATGTTGTCTATATTATGGCATATTTTTTCCCCTTGTTTGGTTTTCATTTTGGGGACTGAAATTGTTGGTTGGTTTTTTCTCTTTCGATTGCAGGAATTGGGTCACGTTAGAATCAGGCAACATGTAAACCCTTTGAGTTCCTCTTTTTCTGTAAGTATGAAGCTGCTTTTAGTTTTTACATTTTAAAGATATAATTAATTGCTAATGTGATTGATTTGTTTAATATGACTTCAAATATAGCAAATGCATGTTTTGATTTTAGTTGTTCTTGGGTTATATTAGAGTAGAAAAATGATTTGCTTACTTGATAAAAATTTGATAGCTAGGTGCCAGCACAAGTACCTGATTGGAAGAAAGTTTTTAGAGACCCAACATTACCACTCATGGTGGATATTGGAAGTGGTATCTCCTTCTTTACCATATGCTTCCTATTATGTATATTTTACTAGTGATTCTTGGTTATGAGCATTGCCATTGCAACTCTCAATTTGATATTACCTGTTATGAGGATTGAGAAATGCTCCTTTCTGTTAGTAGAAAAAAAGACTAGTAACGCAAGGACAATCAAACTGAAGATGGAAAATGTAGACAATTGAACAGAAACTAAGAATCGGTCCATCAGTTATGAAGCTTTTCAATTACATATTTCATTGTGGATAAATTTTGTTAGGTCATGTTGAAATTTTAGATTAGCTACCTAAACCTTCTTTGCCTCTCAGGAGATTCTCAAGCCAGCTTTTCTTTAAATTCTTGAGATGGAACTATATGAAGCATAAGCCCTGGTTAGGGTCTGGCAAGCCGAGGAAGCTGGCTGTGAAAAATTAGCTTTGTCCTCCCTGCATTTCTGATTCTGTACTTCACTTCATGTCAAATATGTGATACCCTTATCTGTCCAATAGTATCTCCCTAGTGTCTAGACTAGTAGTGTCTCATGAACCTTGATAACATTGTTGTTCAATATTTACTCTCTGGGATAAGATGCGGTAATAATTAGTTGATTCAATAATTTTTTCTATGATTGGCTTCCACTATGGGCCTCACTGTTTAAATATATCTTTTAATTGGGGAACAAATTTATCTAGATGGCACCATATATAATTAGATCTATACTTTGTTGGCTTGTTTCCACCAGCCTGGGTTGAAATACTTCATCCCCCTTTATGACATAGAACATTTATTTTCAAAAACTAAAGAGTTATAGCCAGATTTTCCCAAGAAGGAATTTTTCCCCTTTTGGTAGTTTGCTTCTTCAACTGGCACCTTTGGTATTTATATAGCAATGAGAATTAGTTTAGTTTGATGGAGACAGATAGTACTCTTCTGGAGTTTAAACCTGAAAAATAAGAACCTAAAACTTAAGGTGCTGAAAACGAAAATCAGACAGGATTACGGACTTGGGATTATGCTTTGGAATAAGTTACATTAATAGGAAAGCTGATTGGATATCATGCCAATTGGTAATAATTTTGGATGAAATACCTGCTCTGAAGACTTGATTCTTGGTATTTGTAGTTAGCAGCACTGAAGTTTTTGCTATTACTCAATTTGGTTCCAGCATTATGTGCTGAAGATAAATAATATGCAGTCAAACATTATATGGCTGAAATTTGTCCTGACATTTGCTCTTATTGTTAATCCTGACTTTCAAAATTTGCTATAATGTCTGGATTTATTACCTTTCTAATTAACTTTCTGATTGTGATTGTTGCTGTTATTACTAGTAGAGATAAGAAAGGAACACACGTTTATTTCAAGTATTTGCCTACCTAACTAATCAGTAAAATTCTCAGGGAGTGGCAGGTTTCTTGTATGGCTTGCAAAAAAGAATCTGGATGCAGGAAATTATTTGGGAATTGAAATACGGCAGAAAGTATGGGAATGAACTCCTTGGGTGACTTCTAATTCACTCCAGAATTTTCTGATCAAGTGAATTCATATTTACTTTGTTAGTCTTCACTTCAACTTCAAAGGGTAATTTCTTTGTTTCTTACATTGTACTGTTTTCTTGATATAGCTGGTCAAGCGTGCTGAACTCTGGGTAAAAGAGCTGGCTCTTGGTAACATGTAAGGCTTTGATACAAAATTTGTTCTTGTCTGAGGAAGAAAATCTAACAATATTTTATTAGCTGTCTGAATGATGGTAAATTTGCTTTACTGCAGACATTTCCTCTTTGCAAATGCTACAGTTTCCTTCACTCAATTGGTTCTTGAGTACCCTGGACCATTGATGTTTGTTTCAATTTTGGCAAGTGCAATTGTTGACATGGATTATTTAATAAGATTCAGCTAATTCATTTAAATAGGCTGGATTTTCTAAAACTAAAACAGTTAATAATCCTCAAAATCTATATGCAGTGCCCAGACCCTCATTTCAAGAAAAGGCATCATAAGCGAAGAGTTGTGCAGAAGCCATTAGTAGACTCTATCATCAGCAATTTAGTGCCTGGAGGAAAGGTACGAGCACTAAATATTCATTATTTATTTTAGAAAGGAGGTTTACCCTTTCCCCCTTTGCTTTTCTAGTTGAAATAATGTGCTTGGCTTTGTAGCTAACTATTATTTCATGCATGAACAGGTTTTTGTGCAGTCTGATGTGCTTGAGGTGGCTCTTGACATGCGGAATCAATTTGATGCCGAATCAGATTTGCTTCAACACATTGATGAAACTGACCCAAGCATGTTGTGTGACAATGATGGATGGCTATTGAATAATCCAATGGGAATAAGGACTGAAAGAGAAATCCATGCCGAATATGAAGGTGCAAAAGTTTACAGAAGGCTGTACCAAAAGCAGACAGAATAGTAAGTTTTTTTTTTCTATTGAGAGCATTCCAAGTTTGGGGGGGAGAGTTGAAAGTTCTTTTCAAGCTCGTGCTTATGAAATTTGTTGAATGTCGATGTTTTGTAATATAGAGATTAGAGAGAGAACTTTGGCTCATATTTACCATTTTCTTTTTTCTTGTTCCAATTGCTGCCAGGCAAAAGAGCAAGTACATTATATAGATAGCTCAGCTCTAGAGATGCTATTTAACAGCACCCAAGTCAGGTATTCATTTTTCTTTTTCAAGGGCTCATTTTGTAGTATTTTGTTATGTTATGTTATGTTTATGGAATGAATGAGAAGCCTCTAGATAACAATTTGTCTTTCAAGACAGATGAAATTCTGGAATATTTTTGTCCGTTTGCACTTCAGAGATTAGAATTTATATGCTCATGCAATAATTTGAACATAAAGAACTGGCCATGTTTTCCATAGGTGTTAGCTATAAAGAACTAGCCTTCCTTTCAGCCCTTGGATCCTTGAGCATGCTGTTTGGAAATATGTGGAATTCATTTGCAATTTCACATTTTCATGTTTATAAAAAAAAAAAAAAAAAAAAAATTTCAATTTCACAATTTATATTCTCTCTCTCTCTCATCTGCAGTTTGTTAATTAGTAGATGCATATTATTTTTCTTAATAAACTTATTATATTAAGGGCTATTTTAGGAAAGAAAAATTCATGGAAATTCAATCTTGGATTTATAGCAAATATATGCCTACTTGGACAATAAACTCGGGTCGAATCTCCCCTATTCCCCAATACTTAATATATATATATATATATATATATATATATATGAAATTAAGATGCGAAAACCTAACTCTCCATTTGTTTAGGAGGGAGAAGAAAATGCGAAGAAAGAAACAGGAAATTGGTCGATAGTTTGAAGTTTGAACAATTGAGCCATGAAATCTTCGTGGGAAAATTCAAGATTATAAATTCGTGGGAAATGGTAATTAAACAAATACTACCAAATTATCTTTTCTTTATCCACATTTTTAACCATTTAAAATCACTCCTTTTCTCATTGGCGGCTTGAAATTGTCAAAGCAACCATATACAACGAGATATATATAGAAGGCCTATTTCGCTGGATAGACATTTCAATTGGGATAAAATTGGTTTTTTTTTTTTTTTTTTTTTTTTTTTTAATATTATATGAAAATTTTATTTTTATTAATTTAAATTGAATTAAACTTGAATGGTATTAGGTTAAATTAAATATTATATTTAGTTCAAATTGAATGAGTTGTTAGGCTGATCTTGATTGGATCATATAATTTAATAAATAAAATATTTGAATATAAATTGAGTGGGTTAGAATCGTTTCAAATAAAGTGATTTAAAATCAAATTAAGACGTGTTAAAATTTATTCCAATTGCAAATTTAAAAAATGAAAGATATAATCTCCTCTCACGATTCTCAATTTTGAGCAAAGGGTGGACTTTGGCCAAAAAAAAAAAAAAAAAAAAGAGCTAAGGGTTGAGAAGAAAAATATTCTCTTTGCACCCATTTTAAAAAATAATAAAAGAAATAATTAACTTAATGATAAAAATTAACTTAATGATAAAAATTATATATATATATATATATATATATATATAATAAAAGATTAAAGGGGATTTATACTCTACAGTCTACACTACAATATTAAATTACTTTTCTTCTGCTGGTACGTTCCTATCCAATTTCCATCATCCATATCTGAAAAGGTTACCATGCAAGAAACCAACACAGAAGAGACGCGTTTAAGCAACGCGTACTCTCAAATGCGTTCACAAGCCGAAAAAAGCTCTTCCTCTCCTCTGCAATAAATAATCCCAAAGCTAACATTTCCACCCAGAAAAGAAGTTCTTCGCTTTAACAAACTACACAAGAAAAGGCTTCATTTTTAATCTCAAAACCCAATATCTGGTATGCAATCTTTCAATTTCTCTCCTTTCTGTTGGAAATTTATTATCTTGTTACCCTTTTGGTGTTTCTGCAATTTCTTTTTGTGTATTTTAATTATTGTTTGGTATCATATAGTCAAGAACATGTTTCTTGGGTTTTCTTTCTTGATTTGTTGTTTTTAGTAGAATTTTGTTTTAGGGTTGATCCAATTTTTAACTCTTATCGTTTTAAAGTTGGTTATATGGTGATTATGTTGTTTATTTTCTTGTGCATCTATTGCAATGGGGGCTTTGTTTGTGATTATCATAAGGCTGGAAGATCTTTCATTTCTTGTATATATTTGTTCTATTTTCCTTCCTTTTTTTTAAGTGATTTAACTTTATTAGCTGTTGAATATGTCCCTTAATTTCGTTTTATGGATCATGATTATGTTATTCATCTTACATGATAACAAGCAAATTATGAATAATTGTTTTGTCTCTTTTATCATTTGAGTGTTTGATCATCTCTCCACACAAAGATATTACCTTCCCCAAGTTTCAAATATAAGGCTTAAACAAAAATTGGTGAGATTTCTATTTAATTGACATGAAGGCTCAGCTTAGCACATGTATAGCATATGCCCTTCTGTGAATTTTTCTCATTGACATGAATTATGCATACATTAGATCTTGCGAATCTGGCATAGAACAAAATAAAATATACCTTTTCTGATTTATTTTGTTTTTCAACCACGAAAAATATTCATTGACTAAAATTGACATTTAATAAATCCTTGATAATGACTCCAGCCAACTTATTGGAGTATCTTCCAACCAGATCTTGTTTTCAGTTAACCTCAAAACTATACTGAGTTACAACATGTGCAGCTTGATTACATAGAAATACAGATCCTCCATGATTAGCTTAATTAGTGTTCCTTCCAGTTCCGTCTTGGCCACTACTGTTTACCAACTTTGTTAGCTCCTGAAAATCTGACTCAGCCACAGATCTGTAAAAACCAACTAGTTGTGCAAATGTAAGCCATGCCCTAAGAGCACAGTCCTCCATATCAGGAGCAGAATAAATACAGGAATTGGGATCTAATAGCCACAGTTCTTTGCAGTTCACCTTGTTTGTAACATACCCATATGTACAAAATGGAAGTTTTTTTAACATGATATGGAGACATATTTTGCTCCTTACTCATAAACTTGCTATTGAACGTAAGATGGAGTTGATGTTGCTGTTAAAACCTATAAATTGTAGATATCCGATAAATTGCTTCCTGTATGAGTTCTGTAATGTGTATCTATGTCTTGTGTATCAGCATATCCTGTATCATTGTGTGCACTCTTGTGTTTTATAGATTTGAAGTATTATGGTTAAATATAGGATCTGGATTTCTTAGTACAGCCTAGCAAGTTTAGGTTGGCAGAACTTCACATAGTAGTTAGTTTATGTCTTTCACATTTAAACCTTGCCTCATGGGACAAGGAATTGTGAACTTTACTATTTTTCCTTCTGTGAGCTATGCTTGATGCGGTTTGTGATACAATTATTTTATTTATTTCTTAAGTTCTTTCTGACTGCTTTTTTTTTCAATTATTAGCATTAAATTTTTGTTGAAGAAAGATGGGAGGTGGAAAGGACAAGCATGAGCATGATGATAAAGGGTTGTTTTCAAATCTTGCTGGATATGCTGCTGGTTTCCATCACCCACATGGATCATATCCTCCGCAACCACATGGTTATCCTCCTCAACCATATCCCAACCAGGGCTACCCACCTGCCGGATATCCTCCTCCTGGTGGATATCCACCAGCAGGTTATCCTTCCCATGGGGGATACCCACCTGCAGGTTATCCTCCCCCAGGGGGTTACCCTCCAGCTGGTTATCCTGGCCCATCAGCTCCGCATCATTCATCAGCTCCGCATCATTCAGGTATGTTTAATGTGCTTTTTATATTTTGGTGATATGTTAATAGACTATAGTGTTGGCCACATTTCTTCCTTAAGGAGGACCTAATGGTTCTACAATGCATGGAAGGAAAAGGTTGAGGACTCATGTCAAATTTGCTCTCATTATGGAGAACAGAAAACGTTGACAATAATTGGAATGTTCTTCTACTATGCTGCAAAATTGAGAGTTAAAAGTGTTGTCCTTGCTCGGCAACCATGCATGGTAGACCTCATTGAGTTGACCAAGAATGTTGTTATAACCTATGTTGCACAGAAACGGAAACGGAAAAACGAGAAACGGTGAAACGGACACGTGGAAACGATATTTTCAAAAAATATAGGAAACGAAACGTGGGGGAAACGCGCAAATATAAAAAAATATGAGGGTATATTTATAAATATTAATTTAATATATACAAAAAATATAATAATTTATAAATATATATTTAATAATTTTAAGTATATATTATAAATATATTTATAAATATATAATAATAATAATAATAATAATAATAATAATAATAATAATAATTAATATAATTATTATTATAATAATAATAATTATTATTATTATTATTATATATATAAGGAAAAATGAAGTCGGGTGTAGATATTTTTATTTAGGGGTTGACATGAACAAGCTGATTTTTTTTTTCCACTTGAAAACGAATTTCTGTTTATGGAAACGAGTTTCTAACTTTTTTAAATTACAGAAACGTACCCGAAACGTTTTGAAAACTCACGGAAACGTGTCCGAAATGTTTTTCAAATTACGGAAACGTGCCCGAAACGTTTCGAACAAATTTCCATGAGTTTTCAATTAGGAAACGTTTCTGAAACGTGACTTCCTGAGAATTTCCGTGCATCATAGCTTAAAACGACAATGTGAAAAAAAATAACATAACTATTGTTTATATGTGATCATGTTTGAATTCCCTTCCCTAATTCTAGAGATAAGTATGGGTGTGACAATTGACAAAACGACAATGTGAAAGCACACAAGTACTCAACACTTGAGGTTTATGTCTTGTAGCACAGGCAGGACGGAGCTGATGAAACTGAAAACTAAAAGAATTCGTAACCACAGTTGGATGATGGACGTTTGTCTTACAAGTAGAGAAAGGGACGGAGCTGATGAAACTGAAAACTAAATAGATTCATAACCACCATTGGATGATGGAAGGGACGGACCTGATGAAACTGAAACTAAAGAGATTTCATAACCACCGTTGGATGATAGAAGTACGACAATCAAAGTGAGCCCCACCTGATTCACATGGCCCCATATGTTTTATTTGGTACGGTCCTCCACCAACTTTTCTTTTTTTTTTTTTTGCACCTTTTTTAGTGAAATATATATATTATTTTCATGCAATAAAGGGACAGTTTAATATTGTTAATTTTAAATTTTAACTCAAAATTCTTAAATTTAAAATTTCTAAGGATTGCAATAAATATTGTTGATATGAGCTTAAAATTACTTTCTATATACACCATTTCATATAGCATAATGATCAATTGAGCTTCAATAAATGTTAGATATATATCTATAATTAATAATGTCAACACAGTCAATAAAATATTTTATTATAAGACTATAATTTAGATATTTTATAAATGACAAATTCGATTAAAATTAAATATCAATGTAATCTTTACATAATAAAATATTAAAAAAAATTTGTAATGAAAAATAAATAGTTAATTAGAGATACTAAATCATTATAGTGATCGATGTATGATAATTAATAAGACACATGACGTAAGATAACGATTTAATAAGTGAAATAAGTATAGTAATTGTATTAAAAATATCTTTCAATAATGTATATTATTAAGTTATCAAATAATAATGATGACAAATTATATATCTAAGATTTTAAGAAATTTTTTAATTTATTTTTTAGGACATTAAATATTAGCTAGCTTTTGTGTATGTGAATTTGATCATTCTAGCTAGTTATATATAGTTATATGTATTATAAATCATCATGTAACACAAAAATATTCATGCAAATTCTTTCATACAGTTTTCAACTATGAATTTGGCTACAATTGTTCTTTTTCCTTTAAATCATATCATTCTTGTCATTCTATAAGTTTTAGCTAATTATTTTATATATAGTTCTTCTATTCTTTCTTCATTAATTATTTTATTAACAGAAATCACATATCTATGATACTCTTTCCGTTCACAAATAATAACTTATTTTTTTAAGGATATCTGAAAAAATAATTCACTTTCCTTTTTAAATTAAATTTATGATTATGTTTCTAAATATACTTTTTAGTATATTTATCATTATATCCCGTTATTTTAGAAAAATTAATGTAGGTAAAATAATAAAAGAAATATAATTCTTAATTTATGTGTTAAAATAAAAATGTACTATTATTTGTAGACATAGAGAATACAACAAATTTTTTACATGGTACCTTCAAATAATAAATAAGTAAAAAAAAAATAGAAAAGAAAATCAAAACTACAACACTATAAAATGCCTTAATACTATTAGTCTTCTCACATAGAAAAACTTCAAACATCCCCATGGGATGCTAAAATAATTCTTGAATGGTTTGAGTTTTTGTAGTTAAACGGCTAACTCATCATTTTCTCTCTACAGGTTAAGTATATTATAGGCGAGGATATACAATCAGTGTAGGTAAAAATTTTCTAAGTAAATATATTATATACATATCAA
This sequence comes from Vernicia montana, assembly GCA_949750685.1. Taxonomy (NCBI): domain Eukaryota; kingdom Viridiplantae; phylum Streptophyta; class Magnoliopsida; order Malpighiales; family Euphorbiaceae; genus Vernicia; species Vernicia montana. The sequence goes on from CATKHJ011079822.1 coordinate 16,556, forward strand.
CTCAGCTCATTCTCTAAATTATTATTTTCATTTTAATATGTCTTCTTCTTATAATCCTATTTGTGTTTGGGATCGTAAAGTAATGAATGATCTCAAAAATTATTCAAGGAGAAACAATTTATCGGATCCTATATATATTACTGATAAAATAAAAAAGCATTTGTTTCAAACTAGTGTTATTGTAGACAACAGATCTTTCAAAGGTGGCCAGTATGCAATCAAGGAAGATACACAAAGAAGTGCTGCAAATCTTGCTTTAATTTGTTTAGGTGCCAAGCCAATACCCATTAAGGAGAAAATGACTCAGGATCTTGTGTTTCTCAAAGAGACAAATCAAGAATCGCTCAGAAAGGCAATGGAGAATAAAGAACGAGTTCATATGATGATTATGGAGAGTTGCAATGTTGAAAAAGCTAAAACGATGTGTCGTGATTTGCTTGATCAGTTGGAGACACAAATAAAGGATTGCAACAACACATTAAGGGTTTTGGAGGAGATAACAACTCATCAAAGTTCTTGGATATGATAATTAATATATCATGAAAAATTTTATGCAACAATATATGTTTAGTTTGCTAGAAAGAGGTCATGTACGCTTGTTGTATATCAAGCACTCTTTTATTAGCTTTTGCGCTATCAATAAACTACTCTTTAATTAATAATTAGAACATTTAGAGTTTTTTCTACTTTTTATTATCAATTCTAAAATCCAACTTCAAATATATTATGACACCATTTGGAATAAATTATATGTAAAAATTTTATTGGATTCAATTCAATTACTGATAAAATTCATATGTTTGGAATAAATTTTAAAGTGTTAGAAATTCCTTTGAATTTTATTATTTGAAAAAATTAAAAAGTAAAAAAAATATATAATTATTTTCTCATTTTACCCTTACATAAAGAGTTATGTTTAATTTAAATAATAGTATTGTGAATTTTGATATTGTATTTCATTAAATGAATTGAATTCTTGCAAAATTCTTCTATTTTGGCATGATTTCATTTCTTTTAAAATGACTTTTTTTTTTAACTTAAAAAAATTGAATTTTATTAGTTATATCTTTTTAAACATGAAAATTGGCAAAATTGAATTCAATTAAATTAAATTTTTATAAAATTTGAGTTTTTAAATGGGAATTGTGTATCAATTTTAAAAGTTGAAATTGTAATTCTTTGTTTCAAAATTATTAAAATCTCTTATTTCAATTCAATAAAATATCCCAATACATCTAAGAGTCAAAACTTAAAATCTCTATTAAAAAGAGAGAGAGAGAGAGAGATGGGATTTATAAAAAGAGAAAGAGATACCCCATTCCCATCCAATAAATTTAAAACAAATACTACTTTTAGGACGTCTCATAATCTTCTAGTTGAAGGGGGACAATTTTCACATCGGTAAAGAAAGAAAAGAAAGAAAGAGAATCACATGGGGCAAACAAATAAGGCAAATTATTCAAAACAAAATGTCATTTAGTATTAGATGTAACCTCAAAAACTCGAAACACATTGTGTTAACTGTTAAGGCCCAAATTTGGTAAATAAATCCGAAAAATAAAAAGGTGTTTTGATGGAGAAAAAGAATACTCCAAAATGGTATCTAAGCTATGCCCAACAGTTTAAAGTGTCTTGGAACCATGTGTAGAGCTGGATGCTGAACCAAAAAGGCATACTGACTTGATGCTGGATAAAGGTCTCGCCCAATATGTTTTTTTTTTTTTGCCAAAGTCTAGCCCAATATGTTTAGACTAATGCTCTTTTATTTTTTTCACAAGCCCGTTTGGGAATTGCTGTTTGTTGATATTTCCGTACCTGTAAACGTCTTATATTAACTAACATATTCAAAGCACCTCTGGGTAAAAAATAAATAATTGATCAAACGCAATTGATCAGAAACTTGAATGTCCATGCATTTGTTTAGAAAATCCACTAAAAGTTAACAAGAATCCTGCTGTCATCATCCCAACCAAAATGACGATGCAACACTTAGCACAACCCAACCCAGTATGGCAGTGTGAACTCAAGTAGACACCCCAACTTCATTATGGTCTTAGTTTAGTTATACAATTTGCAACAACCTTATAACGTCAAGCTAAAGCAATTCCATTAGGATTGAGAACAGCATTGATAAATAATAAAATGACTGACTTGATAAAGAGTTTACAGAGATAATGCTCCTTCAACAAGATTGATGAAACTAAATTAATTGGTTAACTTGATTTATGGGGTGTTGATCACTAAACCACCTCTTTTAATTTATATACATACACAGTATACAACATTGACTATGATTTTCTGTTGGGAAAATGGATGACTGAACCATACAAAAGCCAGCTTCACGAAAGAATAAAGAGAACAACCAAAATTTCAATTACAACATATGATGGGAAGGTGAATGAGAGTTCATTGCATCATGCTTCATCTTAATCATCATCATCAATTACCATTCTCAAATTCCTCCTAAGTGGAGCAGTTTTCGTCAATGAGTCAATAGAAGCAGCGTCCTCTAAATCTGCCAGTGCATCATCCATTTTATCTGCTAAATCATCCTCGTCATTGACTACTGAAACTGAAGGATTTCTACTGAAACTGCCAATTCCTTCAGATTCTGAAGCATTTTCAGAACTGATGTTGAGTGCACCATTCTTATAAATCCCTTCAACATCCATTTCAGTGGATTGGCTGCCTCCATCCCTGCATAAGAAAAAGCAAGGTCAAACTCCATATTCAAGTTACTGAAGTGTTAGTCAAAGCTACACAGCCAGCTTCACAAAAAGCTCTACTTTTTATTGCAATTAAGAAAAGGCAAGCCTTTAGGAAAGAATCAGGTTAAAAATATACCTTCCTACGAAATCTTTAGCAACTCCATCGCCTAAGTTCACTGCAGTCCCTTCCCTCTCAATAGATTTTGTGAGCTCTCTACTTTTAGCTTTTGGATGTAGCTTCCTCGTTTTACTGCGTCTAAAAGATGAATCAAGTAGACCACAAACAGAGCACATGAGATAAAATAAAGAAAATTTTACAAGAGTGGCAATCTAATTTTTAAAAATTGATATATAGAATGGAATACTAATAACCAAACAGCAGAATTGCGGCAGCATCCAAAATTATGCTTTCCACAGAAAGAGACTTACTTCAGAACAGAGTCTAAAATTTCATTATCAGACAACTCTTCCTCGTTATTCTGTTCCTCTCTAAACAATCTATCACCATCTTTGTTTTTATGCCTGAAAATTGAAAAAAAAAAATTATAAACAAAACAATATTAGGCAAAAATCAACTAATTGACCAGTAAGTGAGAATAACAAAGCCTCAAAAACTTTGTAAAAAATTTTGCAGTTGAAAATCTAACATATCTTTCAAAATTTTCAATCTCAAATAGTATCTCTCTCTCTCTCTCTCTCTCTCTCTAGGGATTATTTTGGAAAGATACAAATGAGCACCAATTGAGCTTCGCTTAAACTTTTAGCCTTGTAGGTAATCACAAGTATGATTATGAATTTGTTGATGTCCTTTGAAACCCAACCCCTTTCCATGAGAGAATAAAATGGAAAGAATGATAGGGGTTTGTGAAAGCAACCTTCACACTAAGCCAAACTGCTTGATAGTAAAAGTATAAAGTTCAGAATGGTAGAAATTTTGTTAGCATTGACCCTTAGAAACAAATTTGAATTATAAAGAATAGGCCATGCTAAACAACAAAATTCAATATATACATATCTGTTGACACATAGAAAGAAAGAGAGAGAGAGAGATACTTGAGAACAGAGCTTAGGAATTCATCATCAGAATCGCCAGAGAACTCTCCTGTGTTCTGTTTGGACAACTCCTTCAAAAATCTGTCGCCCTTGTTTCTTTTCCTAAAATTGAAAAATAATGCCCAGTCAATTTCAGGTGGCACGTGCTTTGAAATATTAGTACATTTACTAACATTTTGAAATTTTATTAGCAACTATCTCAAAATGTCTGAGCAATAGCAGCCAAAATCAGAAACCAGCATATTACAAGACTATGAAAGTAGCCACCATAGACAATAAAACATGAACTAAAACAAGCAGACTATATTTTCAAGCAATTAAAAAACAGAGTCTAACTTTTGACACAAGACATAGGGAAGCAAATATCTGCTTTAGTCAATGGATTAGAGAAAGATAAAAAGGCACTTAAGCATACAAAATAAATTATTATAAAGCTATGCATATTGGAAAAGGATTGACCATATTTGGTTAAGAAAACATTCCACATAATCTATTGGACTTGAGAATTTTCCATTCAAAATTCAATGCTGCCACATCTTTCGCTATACAAAGCCAAGCACCAAAACCACCTAGAACTAATGCCATATGAGCAACATAATTAGCATAAACTATAAAACTGATACTCAAAAATGTTTCCATAGTCCAAAACTTGAAGTTGTACATACCTATTCCTCAATGATAACAATGTTTCATCATCAGAATTCTGTCCTCCAACAGAAAAGTCATTCAGTTCCTCATCCCTTAGATGCAATTTTGCTTCAGACTTCTTCTGCCGAGGAGCACGTAAGCCAAGTTGCTTGAGTTTTCGGGAAACTTGTGCAGCTGTGATTGGATTTTCAGCAGCCAGTGCATTCGCAATCATATAGCTGCATCTTTTATGCTCTTTGAATCTGAGCACAGTAAACAAAGTACAAGTTAGATGATTAAGAAGATAAAAAATAAAAATAAAGGATAAAGCAGTAATTATTTTGATTGCATTAACATCTTTTGAGGGGGAAATAAAATTTAAGAATGTACCATAAACAATAAACAAGATTAAATCTAGAATAGATATCAAATATAATTATTTAATTAGTACTCACTGCTCAAATAAAGCTTTAATCATATCCTCCTGGTCTTTGCTAAAGGCACACACCCTTTTCCTAGTAGTCCTGTTAAAAAGTAAGACATGAGCATATCAACCTGAATGAAAAAGAAACCATTTTTACCAAAATTTCATATTCCAGAACATGCATTAGCAATCTAGCATATGTTTTGTATCGTGCCTTTCAAGTTTAGAACTGCTTCAAGAGTAAAAGGACAACTTCAACAGAGAGTTGAAACATTGGATGTAAAACATAACATAGTATGCAAACCATGACATTTCTAAAGCAAGAAATATCATAAATACTTACAAGGATTGCCTCAGCAAGGTTCCTTCATAATCAACTGAGTTATGAAGATCACTTTCTTTTTCTGTTGCCCTTCCTTCCTCCTCAGGTTGATCAGAAACAGAAGTAAATGCTCTATCAACATTTCTCATCCTTTTCTTTGATGCAACTTTTAATCCTAGCTGCTTGAGCTTGTTGAAAACTTGTGCAGGCGAAATATGGCCAGCAGGATCTAGGGATTCTGCAATCAGACGACTACAGTTCCCGTCATCCTTGTATCTGCAGAAATCTTATCAGTTAAAAACAAATGCAATGAACAATTTTAGAAGCTAAAATAGAGAGAGAGAGAGAGAGAGAGAGAGATGAAAAGCATGATTCAACCTTCATGGAAAGACAAAACAATTATAAAATCAATTCATCATAATAGAATAATGCATTTCTGCATCTGTCATGAATGAAAAGACATATCATGTAATCTTGCAAGGAAATGTTGGTGATTCTTTCAATTTTGTCAGAAGACACTTACTTATCATAGAGATCTTTTATTCTTATCTCCAACTCATCAGTAAGAACAAGTCTTTTTTTCCTTTTAGAAACCCTTTCAATTTCATGTTCCAGGGTATTTCTTCCACTACACCAGCCCAAAACACACAGTAAGGTTAGATAAAGTTAACACTTTTAAATTACAAAAAGAGGAAAAAAATTATCAGTCTGGAACATCATACTAAGAATTTTCTTTCCCATCTTTATTGGCCTCTGAAATAGGTGAGATATCTTTCTGCACTTCACCAAAATTTTCTTTCATCCTGGAGAAGAGATGGTAAGGTAATTCTCATAATTAAGATGTTGCAGCATCTCTAGCCAATTAAGATAATTTTCAATATATTGAAGAAATGCCATTCCCACAAAGCGAGACTACTAAGAAATTAAAATTAAGTTTCTAGAAGCACCCAAGTAAAATTTTCCAAGCATCCCATTGATGAATAGAGAAAGTGCATTTTATTAGTTAAATTAGGGATATTAAACAAGTCTCACTTTTGATATGGCTCATGAGGGATGATAACATCTGCTTCATCCTCACCCAATGCATCTGATATGCTTCTGGGAACCCATCCATTTGCCTGTGATGACCCAGTTCCTCCCTCCCAAACATTTCCCCAACTTCTAGTTTCTTTCTTTAAATGGCCAAGCTCATGCAATAAATATTCAGCATTAATGTAATGACACTCCTTGCGGGACTTCCAAAAGAGAATTTCCACGAATAGAAGGGGTTGATTCTTCATCTTTCTTAGCATTCTTCTAACCAAACTAGTCAGGAAATCAACAATGTTGGTGTATTCTTTGCACGGACATGATTTTTGCTCATCCAGGATTTCATAGAATGTTGTAAGCAGTGATAACTGCATAAATTTGTCCAAACATGATATTATATGAGTGATGATATTGATCACATACAATAATACGATGATATCAAGGATGAACAGATTTGTAATTTAACCTGATATAGCATTGGAGAAAGATCCAGATCATCAGTGATCCTCTGCAACATACATATGATGTAGTGATTTGTACTGATGGAATTACTCTTGTAGAACTTAAGCAACCAGCACAAATTCCTAATGATGTTGTGGTTTGCAAAAGCTGATATAAAGGTAGAGACCTTAAAGTCAACTTCACAAGTTGCAGCAGGCTGCTCATCACTGGAAGAATCATCAGAACTGGAAGTAAGATCATCAACAATATGATCATTCATTCCGCTATCAATTTGAGGCAGATTCCTGCCAAGATTCCCCTGCTCTGATGCAGATATCTCAGGCCGATCAACCTGAATAGAATTGTCCAGGTTTTCTTGCTTATCAGAAGTTATGTTATCTTGGCTTTTCTCTTCCATTATGCTCAAGCCGCTTGATTGTTCTGTATTTGAAGAAACGATATGATCCTGAATGGTGGCTCCATCTCCAGACAGTTCAGTTTCAGTTTCCTTCTTGTCACTCGGTGCTTTCTTCTTTCTAACCTTCCTTGATTTCTTAGAAACCTTGATTATGAAATGACAGATTTACTTTAGATCACTACAACAGAAAACCCCTTTTAAAATAGAAGATCAGAATAAGATCAGAATGTGAAGAGAACAAATTACAACATCTCAAAGAAGCAGAAATAACATGAAACGTCTATCAACACAGACTCTGCATACTAATCATATATAACATTTTGCAATAAAGAAAAAACAAACTAAAGAAATTGTCTGCCAAGGGGGAAGCTTGCAAGCTTGAGGATGCCTGCACAAGTTCAATGGGTGACAAAAGAACTCCTGAGGTAAAGTTCCATATATTCATAAACATATGTAAGTAGTATTGCTGATATTGCACCAAAATTACAAGACCATAAACAGGCTCGCAAAACATAGCAATATTATATAGTTAACATGACTTGCATAAAAGTTTTTTTAGTCAATGACTTTAAAAAGAATACAGAAACTCCCAAAATTTAGTAGTACAATTAAATAACATCCACTACAAATCATTATTACTTCAGAAACAAGAGAAAATAATTTTACCTGGCAGATTATGCTATAAGTGCCAGTTAAATTATACCTGATATGTATTTTCACATATCAAGTAGCATGACAAAATGTTAAATGTCTTTCTTCTGTGACAGAATGGCTAACTTGGTCAAGGCGTCAAGCCCATTTCTTGAAGGATTTCTCTTGCAAAAACAGCACTGATTGGATCTGTCCTGATGCATTGATTAAATTCAGGTTTAATACAATCCTATAGAGATGAGCTTACTTACCCTTAATGTGCCACGTTTTTGAAGATTCTCCATCAGTCTTACAATTACATGAATCATTTCCACCAAGTCTGCAAGATCACTGACAAGAAGAATAATGACTATGACATGACTAGCAAAATTTAGAGCAACTTGAAACATCCACATGTTTCAACACATGCATAGCCTTAGTCATGCTCATCCACTGTAAATAAATAATTACATAAAATATTGTTCAAGGGATATGAAAACAGTGTAGTTAGATGTCTAGACAAAGATCATTAATAGAGATACAGGCAAAATGATGAAAGATATGAATTTGATCAAATTGATAAGCTTGATTAAAGTTTGAAGTTGCAAAAATATGTATTTATAATAATTATTGTTGAAAAGATGCTTCCCTTTCATATCTGGTGGAAAAAGGATTTAGAGAAATGTAGAGAAGGAAATACATGGTATCAAGGAAATGATTCTCGCAAGTCCTGCAAAAGTGGATGTAACTCAAGCAACCAATCTCACAAAGTTAAATAATGATCCACCTAGAATCCAAGGTCTCCTATAACATGTCTATTTGAACCAATGCTGAATTTCTTATTTTCCTGATTCCCATATTTTCTATGATGTGTAATTCTACAATCAAGAGAAGATATGCATGCCATCTAGAGAAAGTATGGTTAAATCTTGTAAGAGAGAGAAACCTTTTTGGCTGTTTGTGAGTGTCAAATGCTTTGATCAGGCTCAAAAGGAACTGAGTCATTCCTTGTTCAGTTTGATCATAGAATAACTTGTAAAGCAGGATGCGAGCTGTTTGAGGCTCTCTGGAATCTTCAGGCAATAACTTAAGAACTAAATCCAACATGCGGATCTGCATGGGGAAAAAAAAAACTTAAGCAACTATCTCACATGTAAACCTGCAAAAGAGAGACCTTTAGAGAAGATATTAAGGTGATGTAATCACAATTTTTTTACCCATTTTAATGCCATTAATTTACTAGCATAAGCTTTTTCAATCCTTCCAATGCTACATGTTGGATGTGGAAATGATGCTTCTCTATGATTGTTAATAAAAATTATCTTCTGCTAATGAAATACATTTTCAACTCCAAGTTCAACCATAGAAAAAGATATGCATGGCAGTGAATTTCAGCATCCATATTGCATTATAAAATGATCTCTTTATTCTCCTCTACTCAATGTTCATTGACTATCACATCCAAGAAAGTTCTGTTGGGCAACTTGTGCAATATTCATAAATAAGAGCAGCTAAATGCTGCACTTGTATACATCACATTTAATCTACAAAAGACCTTGTCAATTCTGAGAAGTTTTGTTTATGAAATCTTAGTCCTAGTTGTAGTCATGAAAAATCAGAGGTTCAAAAGACAAGCATTCATCTTATAGTCATGGGAGTGAGAGAGAAAGAGAGAGTCAAATTAATTTACCATAATTTTCATAAGAGAGCCTGCCGCAGATAGAAATTTATAATCATGTGTTTCCTTCAAGCCATCAAAAGCATTGCGCCATCTTGAAATGACAAGTAAAAACATTGATTCATTCATTGATGCTGCAATTGGTCCACACATATCACCTTTGAATAATGTGCTATCAGCATATTCATTGGCAAAGCTCTGAGCATTGTCTTTTTCCATGTTTGGCTGTCAAATGACAAACATCCACAAACAGTTGGATTGTATCTAAGACGGGAAAAAAGTATGATGCAAACAAGCATTTGACAAAATAAAAAAGACAAGCTAGTAAACAAGACAACAAAACTGTGCACACAAGCACAATGAAATTTTGGATTAAAAGTCATTTATAAATTTTCAATATAAAATGTTTACTACTATTGACTTGCTCACACAGAATGCTCCAGTTATACCATTTTAGACAATGTAGGTAAAACCCTTTGAATCTTTTATGGTATTTAAATGAAAATAAAGTATGATGCAAACAAGCATTTGACAAAATAAAAAAGACAAGCTAGTTAACAAGACAACAAAACTGTGCACACAAGCCCAATGAAATTTTGGATTAAAAGTCATTTATAAATTTTCAATATAAAATGTTTACTACTATTGACTTGCTCCCACAGAATGCTCCAGTTATACCATTTTAGATAATGTAGGTAAAACCCTTTGAATCTTTTATGGTATTTAAATGAAAATAAGGATGACCTGTTTGGACGAACATAATTAGTACAAATGTTGACAATGTGTATATTGAAAAAGCATTATAACAGCCATCACAGAATGGGAAAACAAAAAATGAAAAGTAAAAGGACACAAATTACAATAAGCACTTATCTCACCTTGTAAATCAAAAACTTGTGATATTGGAAAGAAGTAACAAATTGAGCAACCTGGAAGAAAACGACAATATCACTCTTCTGAATTGCATGATGCTCCTTTTCAATGTCCTCGCAAATCGTCTGCATCAAAACTGATATGCATTTGGTTCATGTTAAAGTATTAATGTTAAAATCAAGACAAGTATAAAGATTTTAAATCCAGAAGATATACCATTGTAACCCCCTGATAAAAACTGGTTTAGAAAATCATGCAGCAGCACCAAAACGTCATCCTTCATTGAAGGTAATCTCCCATGGTCCCACACAATCTTTTTAGTCAAATTCCTTTGAATTTTATGAGGTTTAATCGGGATATTCAGAGTAGCAGAACTAGGGTTTCCTTTGTACACTGCTTTAGAACCATCCTGTATAAAATAACCACTGAACTAATATTATAGAAAATAATATGAACCACTTCAAAAGCATCATAGGTATTGAAACTACATACCATAGTAAGTCGTGTAAATGTTCCACTAAATTGTGAATGGCGCACCATATTCCGAAGTCTGGAAAGCTTTCTTTTCTCTTGTTCCTCTTCCATGATGGACTTGAGACTGTCAAGAGAAGCTTTTGTGTCTCCAGCCACCTACCAAATTAAACTTGTAAGCCATAGTTACCATGTTATTAAATGAGTGAAGTAGAATATATGAAAATACTCCTCAGAAAATAAATGTAAATTGGGAAAAAGAACTTCAAAAAAATTAATAAAACTGCTAATTAATCCTCTATTGATCCCATGTCATTCATTTAAAAGAATTCCAAGCCAAATAGTTTAGGAAATCCAAGACCAAATTTCAGATAAATCCAGGATCAAATTTATAAAACGTAAGCTAGCACCCTGTTTGCACAATCTTCTTCCCAAATTATGCAAGGACTTCTCTACTCATTGCAGAACAATGATAATTACAGTGAAAATGAAGAGACACCAACCTTGGAATCCTTTAAATGCGCTTTAGCAATCAACTCTGGGTCTTGGCCCATCAAAACGTAATGGAAAATTTCTAATAAAAGTAAGTTATCCTGACGGAGATAGCCATGAGAACCACAGACATGCTGAGTTACAATTACAATCAGGTCCATCACATTCTCATGGAACAGAAGTTCCAGAAATTTATCTCTTAGTGATAAAAGATGGCAAGCAGAACCCCCAGCTTTCTGAGGCAATGAAATGTCTTGGATGGAAAGAATGTTTCGAAATAGCGTGAGTACCAGCTGTACCAATTTCCAGTCTTCCTCAGTGAATGATTCACTATAGCACAAGATGTATGTTAATAACACAATGATTAAAAAGCATAAAGCATATAAACAATGCATAGAAAACTAAAAGAGCTTAAAACAGTGATGAGTAGAGAATAAATCATTCTTACCGTTCCAAATTTTCAAGTGGGCCTTCCAATAGTGAAAAAATCACCCCAACAGTTTCACTATATGTGATCGCAGATTTCAAGTCCCAAAGGTATTCTATTTGCTGAGGTATATCATTTGATGAAAGCTCAACTGGCATGGTAAGAAACACCAAAACCTTCACTGAAATATTAGAAAAAGAAATATATATAAATCAGAACCTGGGACACACATCAGCATTCAAAAAACAAAAAGAAATGGAAAAAAGAAGAGAATAAAAAAATAATTAAAACTGCATTAACCTGCATTTAAGACCAGGCTGCGGTCATCTTGACAATATTGAAAAATGAGGATCAAATCCTTGGACACTATCTTCCATTTACAGACTTGCTTAAACACTTCTCGCGTTTGTGGATCATCACGCCTTAAAAATCTCAGCAAATCCTTTAAATTTTCTGCGTCATGTCAAGCAATTTAGGTTAGCGAAGTATCAAAACTTCATATTAATTTACAATCCACTTGTATTATCATGTCTTAGATTTTTATTTTCTCATTAACCAAACAGACAAGTAATTGATTATGGAGATTTGCAACTGATACGTACCTAAGCAATTCTCGCCCTTTGAGTAGCCGATCCGCTTGCCTGTTTCGTCCTCTTCGGCCACGCCAAGACCAGCACAGATCATAGACAAAGCTGCAGTGTCCATTTTGAGTGAATGAATGTTAAGGTTTTGAATAGGCTTCGAGTCAGGGTTTTGAAAGAATTGTAGAAACTATAAGCGTAATGGATATTAGATCTGAAGTTCAGGTGCGTCAAGAGTAACATCTGAGAAATGAGGAGACAGAGAGATTGGGAACGTGATTAGGGCTTTTGTGGCGCGAATTGGGATGAAAATTTTCCCGCGCTTTCGAATGTGAGTTTGGGTCTGGAGAGAAGATTCGGTGCTACGGATATTGGAAGGATTTGGTACAACCTATGATGTGGCAGAATACAATTAGCGATCGATGTTACGAAGTTAGACGGCTAGTCTTGAATGTCTTTGGGCAAAAAAAAAAACTTGAATTAGTCGTAGGATCTACGCTATGATTAAAAGTTAATCGATAGAGGCCCAAGTATAGAATTCTCGGCCCATTAACTGGTCATATTCACACCGTGTATAAAACCGCCATAAAAAATTACTGTATATAATATATTTATTAGTTTTTTTTTTTAAATATTGGAAGGAGATTTAATATCACTAAAAATTAAATATATATTTATACTGTATATAAAAGTCTCTTAATTTTAAATGGTAAAACTTATGAATTACCCATTAATAACATAATTTTTAATGTAAAAGACAAAAAAAAATTATTTTTAAATTGATTGATTCTATATTTTGTATCAATCAAAGATAAAGTAAAAAAAAAAAAAAACTTATAAAAATTTTAATACAAATAAAAGTTATAATTTTAATTATATTCTAGTTCATATTTCAACAATAATTGTAATAAATAATTTCACTATAAATATATATTTATGATATCACTATTTCTCTCATATTTGTATTTCTTTTATAAAATCAATATCTTACATCTTTGTTTAAAATATCAATATCTGATATCATATTTAACATATTATTTTTTTATTAGTTTTAATTTTATTTTATTCATTTTAACATATTAATGGTTTAATTTTATATTTATATATTTGTTTGTATAAATTAATTCTTTCAATTTAGTTTTTATTAGTTTTTAGTTCAATTTTATTTGTTTTGACATATTAATGACTTATTTTTATATTTATATATATAATATATTAAATTTATATATATTCTAATGATATTTTAATGTTAATATTAAGGGTAAAGCGAATAATAAAAGTAAGAAATATATAAATTTATAATCCTATTTAAAAATATTTTTTTAATACAAATCATATTTATTTCTAAATGTGTTAATCTTAATTGAAAACTTTAAAATATTATCGAATAACTAAAATATTCATAATTTATATTTTAAAACATTATATTTTAAATTTGAATACATTTTATATATGTTTGAATTATTAAATTATTATTATGGTTACTTCACTATTTATAGTTTATTTTATTAATTGAATATTAGTAATAATTATTAGCAAACTAAAATATGAAATTTTTTATTGACTTAATTTTAACTTTTATAAAATTTATTAATTTTTGGTTTTATTATTAATTAAAATGTTGTTATTTCATGAAATACTTAATATTTGATAATATATAATGACGCATTTAAAATTTATAATAATCACATATAATGCGTGTGCATAAAAATAAAATTTTGAATTAAAATATATGCATAGTTGTATATATGTTATAACTACATTGCACAGCTATTAAGATTATATTAAACTATTATTTTCAAAAATATATGTTATAACTACATCTACCGATATTAATTAATTCAACACGAACTAAAATCAAAACATTAATTGTTAAAGCAAGAAGAATAGAGAAAGAATTAAGTAAATTGTATATCTCTGTTGTGTCTTATACATGGCTATTTATAGAAGAACATAACACTAATCAAGGCACAATTGAAGGAAGCTAACTTGACTTGAAGATATCTGCACATGGAGGAGGTTGTAGGTTGCACATGGTGATGAGTTTAGAAGTTTAAGGTGGTGGGTAAGACAGGGTGAGAATATTGACTAATATATTGTATGTTTACATTAATATCCCCCCTCAAACTGAAGATAGTGAAATATTAGCTATCTGAAATTTGTTAACAAGATCACGGAAACGTTGAGATGGATGAGTTTTAGTGAAAATATCAGCAGTTTGATCAATGGAGGATATTGATAATAACTTGACTGAATTTTAGAGTACATGATGTCGTACAAAATGACAATCATTTTCAATGTGCTTTGTACGTTCATGAAAAACATCATTATGAGCAATTTGAATAGCACTTCGATTGTCACAATGTAATGTAGTAGGAGATGATTGCTTAACACCCATATCTTGAAGAAGTCGTCGAAGCCAAATGAGTTCCGAAGTAGCATCAGCAAGTGCTCGATACTCAGCTTCAGTACTAGATCTGGATATAACACTTTGCTTTTTACTGCGCCAGGATATTAGTGAGTGACCAAGAAAGAAACAATAGCCAGTAGTTGAGCGACGATCAGTAGGGTCTCCTGCCCAATCAGCATCAGTGTAGGCTTGTAAGTTTAGAGATG
>CATKHJ011080340.1:0-10734 GCA_949750685.1 Vernicia montana
AAAGAGGATTCGGGGACTAGGTTTTCGATTCATTTTAATTAGCTTGGCATCTAACTTAGTTGTGACTTAAAAAATAATTTCATGATGTATGTACAATTTATTTATGATGCATGACAATCCATTCATAAATAAATAAATAAATAAAACTTTAAAATAAAATAAAATAAAAAGTTAAATTAAATTTACAATAAAAGAAACCAAATTAGGGGATATATCCTCTAGCCCTTATGGGTTCTAAGGAAGTCACACATTCCCCAAACTAATCTTAATAAAATTAATATAATAAACTAAAATAAATTAAAGTGAAGAAAGTAAGGGGGGAGAAGTTGGTTAGTTTTAGTTGGATTTGATGCTTGGACCAAGCATGCTTGCGTATCCCTTTGATTAGAACACACGCAGTTCTCCCTTCTTGCGAAGGGATTTGTTTAGTAAAACCACTTTATCATGTTTTGATTGATTGATTGATTAAGTTGATTTTAATTGATTACCAAGTTGAATTAATTATTTCAGATTTTAATTAACTAACCTAAGTGAATCAATTAAGAGAGAAAATAATTAGGCAAGGAGCCTAAAGAAAAAGAAGAGAATAATCCCAAAGAGGGAAAAATAAATTAAATAAATAAAGAAAAGGAAAAGGAAAAGATGATTACCTTGTACTTGAGCGGCTTTGGAGACTTGGCGGTGGGCTTACCTCGAACGGCGGGGAACTTTTGACTAGGTGGGTCGGCTTGGGAAGTCGCAACCCAATTTGCTTTGCAAAGCAAGGAGCAGCAGCAAAGAAAAAATAAAATAAAAAATAAAAATAAAAGAAAATTTAAAACTAGGGAGCTTATTCCTTGGTGGACCAAGCTTATGGGATGGTTCACTTGATTCAAAAGCTAATCAAGCAAGCCAGGAGGTTAGGAGGTTAAGAGGTGAGGACTAATGAATTGGGAGGCCTGAATATATAGTGGAAGGGGTTAGGGATGATTTACATGTTTTCAAATGTGGGATTCGCGTATCTGGGTGTTGTTGCCGCAGAGGCCTCCTGTGGCAGCTAATTGGTTGTCGTAAACTACCTCTACGGTACCACAGGAGGCACCTGCGGCAATCGCAGGCACGGCCTGCGGTACCGCAGAGCACCTCTGTGGCAACTGCAGGGCTCTTTTGTGTTTTCGGCCCGTTTTCATCCAATCTTCTTCTGGTTTGTCGCTGCACTTCCGCCAAAGATTTTTTAGGTTCGACCATATGCCAGGGGTGTAAAATTAAGGGTTCACAAGCGCTTACCTTCTTGTTATGCTCATCCATGGCATCGAAACGATGCAACACTTGTTTTCATCCGGCTTTCTCCTTTTCTTGCTCCCCTTCCTCATCATTACTTCCAACATTAGTGGTGGTGATTGTAAGCATATTTGAACTTGCTAGGCGCTTCATTTGACTACACTTCCTAGTATCGAGATCTTTTAAGGTCAAATCATCATAATTACCTCTGAACAAGTTAATGCATCTAAGTTGAATCTCCCACCTTGCATCTCCTCTATAACCGAACTAGTTAGATCAAAAACTTTAAAGAACAATGCTAAACCAATCACAATGTGGCCCATTGAAATTTTGGGCTTCGGGTATGTCACAATATACATCAAGCTTTGAAAAATATAATGATTGGTGGACACCTTAGTGTTAGAATGCAAGCACCATAACAAAAATAACTCTTTAGTAGACACTTTATTACTTTCTAATTTCCCAAAGATGGCATGACACATAAATTTATGAAGAATTAAGTAACAATGGTCTCTAATCAACCTATTTGGTGCTTTGTGACTATCAAAATTTTCTTCTCCACTCAATTTTTTCCATAATTTATCCACATCAAAATTCTTGGAGTAATCACAACAACCCCCCCCTTTGGAAACCCAAATACTTTAAACATTACCTCAAAATCTATGCAATACTCTTTCCCTAACATCCTACACTAGAAAGCCTTAACATTTTTTGATATTTCAATGTTGTAAAAAAATTCTAGAGTTAATTCACAATATGTAGCATGCTTCATCTTACCCCAACCAAGTTTAGCACATAAAGAATCCATTTTATCTTTCAATTCTATTGTTTCTAAAGCATGGGCATCTAAAAATCTACAAGGATGAATTGAATGACTGGTTAGAGACACATACCTTTTGCCTTCTTCTTCATTAAAAATTGGAAAAGGAGAACCAAATTTGTAAGCAAGATCTCTCACCTCCTCTTGTTCCTCCCTTGATTTTCCTTTCCTTAAAGAGTTCCTCTTTGGCTCCGATTTTACCTTTGAACCCATGATTTCTTCTTGTAATGGAGTTTATTTAGAATGGGTGGGGTTTCAATGAGAGTAATTTGAGAGATTTATGGGTAATTTTAGGAGTTTGGGTGGTAGGGATTTGAGAGGAGTAGAGAAAGGGGAGAAGAGAGACTTGAAAGGAAAAGAAAAGAATAAAAAAATGACCACCTAGATTTGGGCTGATTTTATTTAGATTTCCTGAATTTTTTTTTCTTTCGAAATGCTGCTGCCCAGTATTTCGTATGGGATAACCAGTGCGGGCATGACGGGCTACTGGTTGCCTCTGGTGCACTCACGACAGCCCTATGTGTACGTTATGGCTTGCTGTTCTGCTGTTTTGCTTTTCTGGTGCAGCGTGCAAGAGGCTAGCACCTGGATGCCTTTGCCTAGCGTTACAGATGCCATAGGACAGTAGCACGAGCGCCTAGCTATTGGTCTCTGGTGTGCTTGTGATGTGCAGTGCGCCCTCCATAGCCCTGCTGCTCACCCAATCTTACTCAGCTTGTGGCCCGTTGTGCGTGCGATGGCTTAGCGTGCCCACGATAGAGGTTGCCTTCATACTTGGTTTTTCTTTTTACATTGGTAACCCCATGCTTGATCAAGATTGAACTTTATCTAAAACCAATACCAAAATCAACAAGGAACTTATAAAAAGGAAAAGAGGAATTTAATTAAAACCAAATAAATGACAATAAAATTAAAAGCCTTGGGTTGCCTCCCAATAAGCGCTTCTTTAAAGTCGTTTTAGCTTTAGGATATAATCTTCAAATAACCTCAATAAGGGAAATGACTTCCCTAGTTCGAACTACAAGGTTTCCATAATAGAGTTTGCAACGATGCCCATTAACCATGAAGTTTTCTCCTTTTGAATTTTCAAGCTAAAAAGCACTATGAGGAAAAACTCGAGTCACTTTGAATGGTCCACTCCATCTTGATTTTAGCATACCTGGAAATAGCTTTAATCTTGAATTGAACAATAGAACTGAATCTCCTTCTTTGAAGTCTTTCTTGAGGATGTGAGCATCATGCCATTTCTTGGTCTTTTCCTTGTAAAGCTTGGCATTTTCATAAGCTAAATGACGAATCTCATCTAGCTCATTTAGATCCAACACCGGCAGCCTTCATATCAAAATTTAAAGTCTTTATTGCCCAATAAGCTCGATGTTCCAATTCCACCGGAAGATGACTAGCCTTACTATAAACCAACCTATATGGTGACATACCAATAGGTGTTTTAAAGGCAGTTCTATATACCCACAAAGCATCATCAAGCTTGGATGCCTAATCTTTTCTTGAACTATTGACCATTTTCTCTAAAATTCTCTTCAATTCCCTATTTGAAACTTCCACTTGGCCACTTGTTTGAGGATGATAGTGTGTAGCTACCCTATGGTGAACCCCATATTTTTTGAGAAGAGATTCGATCTTTTTGTTACAAAAGTGAGCTTCTCCATCACTTATAATGGCTCTAGGGACCCCAAACCTTGAAAAGAGCTCCTTTAGGAAGTTGATTACCACCTTGGAATCATTAGTAGGGGAGGCAATTGCTTCAACCCATTTGGAGACATAATCAACCCTAACCAAAATGTATTTGTTCCCATAAAAGGAAGGGAAAGGACCTATGAAATCGAGTCCCCAGACATCAAATAACTCTACCTCTTAAATAGTAGTAAGTGGCATCTCATTCCTTTTTGAGAGGTTTCCTACTATTTGGCAACGATCACAATAAGCTATGAAATTCTTGGTGTCTTGAAATAGAGAAGGCCAAAAGAACCCACTTTCTAATATTCGAGCAACTGTCTTTGTGTCTCCAAAGTGGCTTGCATAAGCTGAACTATGGCAATGACTAAGTACATCCAACATCTTTTCCTTGGGTATGCACCTCCTAATCAAACCATCTCCATAAATTTTATAAAGGAATGGCTCATCCCAAAAATAATGGTTAGTTTCAAATAGAAATCTCTTCCTTTGTTGATAAGAAATATCGGGAGGCATAATTCCACATCCTAAATAGTTTGCCAGATTCGCATACCAAGGAACACCTACCTGCTGAAGGAGCATAATTTATTCATCGGGAAATTGCTCATTTATCTCTTGCTCATTCTTATCCTTGTGTTCAACACCTTCTAATCGAGACAAGTGATCTGCTACCACATTTTCTGACCCTTCTTGTCTTTTATCTCAACGTCAAATTCTTGGAGAAGGAACACCCAACGAATAAGTGGAGGCTTAGCATCTTTCTTAGCAAAAAAGTACCATAAGCCTATATGGTCGGTGAAGATAATGACCTTTGAGCCAAGAAGATATTGCCTGAATTTGTCAACCGCGAAGACCACAGCTAACATCTCTTTCTCTGTTGTTATGTAATTGAGTTGAGATCTCGCTAATGTTCGACTTGCATAATAAATCACATAAAGCTTATTGTCTTTTTGCTACCCTAAAACATAGCCCACTGCTTGATCACTTACATCACACATGATCTCAAATGGAAGAGACCAATCAGAAGAAGAAATAATAAGAGCGAATACTAGAGCTTCCTTTAACCTATTAAAAGCACATAAACACTGATCATCAAAGTTAAAAGGAACCTCCTTTATTAATAAATTTGTTAGAGGTTTAGCAATTAAAGAAAAATCTTTGATGAATCGCCTATAAAACCCTACATGTCATAGGAAAGCTCGAACTCCTTTGATTGTAGTTGGGGGAGGCAATTTCTCAATCACTTCAGTTTTTGCTCTATCAACCTCTATACCTTTTCTTGAAATCTTATGCCCTAACACTATCCCTTCATCCACCATAAAGTGACACTTTTCCCAATTTAGTACCAAGTTTGTGTCTTCACACCTCTTGAGCACACGGTCCAAATTGTCAAGGCATTGCTCAAAATAATCTCCAAATATTGAAAGTCATCCATAAAAACCTCCATCATGTCCTTAATCATATCCGAAAAGATAGACATTATGCACCTTTGGAAAATAGCGGGGGCATTGCATAATCTAAAGGGCATGCGCCTATAAGCAAAGGTACCAAAGAGATATGTAAAAGTTGTTTTGT
Source organism: Vernicia montana (assembly GCA_949750685.1). Classification (NCBI taxonomy): domain Eukaryota; kingdom Viridiplantae; phylum Streptophyta; class Magnoliopsida; order Malpighiales; family Euphorbiaceae; genus Vernicia; species Vernicia montana. The sequence continues at coordinate 5,348 of CATKHJ011080340.1, forward strand.
CTTGGTCTTCGGGAAAAATGAAGATTTGATTATAACTCGAATAACCATCAAGAAAACAATAGTAAGTATGGCCTGCAATTCTTTCCAACATTTGATCAATGAATGGAAGGGGAAAGTGATCCTTCCTTATTGCTAAATTGAGCTTCCTATAATCGATGCAAACCCTCCAACCATTAACCATTCTTTTGAGATGAGTTCTCCCTCTTCACTTTCCACCACTGTCATCCCACCTTTCTTGGGTACACATTGAACAAGACTCACCCAAAAGCTATCGGAGATAGGGTAAATGATTCCAGCATCTAATAGCTTCACAATTTCCTTCTTGACTACCTCTTTCATGTTGAGGTTTAATCTTGTTTGTCTCTCAACAGTAGCTCGAAACCCATCCTCCATATGGATTCTATGCATGACAATAGAAAGATTAATACCCTTTATATTAGAGATTTGCCACCCTATAGCCTTTATCATTTAACAAACCAATTCAACCACCTTTTTTTCTTGTTCTTTTGAGAGTTTGTTTGAAATAATGATTGGCAAGGTCTCTCCCTCTCTCAAGAAAGTGTATCTCAAGTTTTTAGGAAGTGGTTTAAGTTCTAATTGGGGTGGTTTTTCAATAGATGGTGGGATTGGGTTGTCATTTCTCACTAAAAGTTCAAGTTTAGGGAAAACAAGGGTGTCACGGTCGCTACAAGTAGGGAGGGCACAACGCGTTCCTCTTTCAGAATTTTCGTAACTACACCTCTTTAGTGTAACGCCCTCCACAACTGTGGCAAGCGTGACAACTTCTTTATAACTCTCTGGTGCGCCATTCACAACTGTAGCGTCCTCCATACTAGGTTGCTCTTTTTTGTGATATTCTTCATACTCTTGTTGCTTGACTTTGGTGATGCATTCTTCAATAACATCAATCTTCATGCAAGTTTCCTCTTCCATGGGATATTTCATAGTGTTGAACATATTAAATTCCACCTAGTCTGTCACATCCCACCTTAGGCGATGTGACGGTCCTAAGGCATGGGTAACCATAAAGGCACCAACAACCCGTAGAACCCCATTACTCGATATAACAATACAATTAATACCATTAATTTTTGTGAGCATTAATAATCAATTTCAATTCGGCAGCATAACAGCTGCAATTATAACAATACCCCAGGCTCACAACTTGCATTAAAGAAGCACTTCCAATTAACACACCTTTATATCCTTAACTTCATATAAACCAATACAAATCCTCCCAATATTTTATCATTGTTAATCATATCACATTGTATCAAATATTTAACATATAAATAAACCATATAAAGAATTCAATCTAGCCAATTTTTACAATACTAGACCATTTCAGTCCATAGAGGTCTAAAATGATTCAACTCAAATAGTAAGCTGTAATCATCTTCACATTCAGTAAAGTAGTTCCAAGTAGAGATAGATACCTGAGATCCACTTGCTAAGTCTGCTACTGAACCTGAAATAAAACACTATTGGAGTGTGAGAGAAACTCAGTGAGTACTTTATAATAAATAAGAAACAGTGCATAAATATAAGTTTAATAATAAAATTATCAGGATTTCAATATGTACTCTAATATCACAGAGCTTAAAAAAATTTTATTTGTATTTTATCAGGCTTTGTTTGAGCTCTTATTGATCTCATTATCTCAATAATAATTCAAATTGCCTTCCAATGGCATTACTGATAATACGTAGGAGCTAACTGGATCTAGGATATTACATTGTCATCCCTAATCCTCAAAGTGAGCTTACTTTCATACACATCCACCAAAGCATGACCGGTGTTGAGAAATGGTCGCCCAAGGATTAACGAACCATCTTTTTCTTCCTCAAAGTCAAGTACTACAAAATCCATTGGAATCACCTTCATAAGTACATCTTCAATAATACCATATGGCCTTTTAATTGAGTGATCTGCTAGTTCTAAGAGCATTGAGGTAAGCTTCATTTCTCCTAATCCATGCTTCTTGAAAAGAGACAAAGGCATTAAGTAATTCCATCCCCAAGATCACATAAACACCTAGGGAATTCTAAATCCCAAACAACACATGAGATTGTAAAACTCCCTGGATCTTTCAATTTAGCTGGCATCTTGTTTGTGATGATTGAGCTACAATTTTCAGTTAAAGCTACAACTTGCCCTTCATCCCATTTTCTTTTGTTAGTGATGATGTCTTTGAAGAATTTGGCATATTGAGGCATTTGTGACAAAGTTCAGCAAAAGGAATGTTGACTTGCAACTTCTTGAATATCTTTAAAAATTTGGAGAATTGTTGGTCCCCTTGTTGCTTCTTAAACCTTTGAGGAAATGGCAACTTTGGTGCATGAGGAGGAAGATTCTTGGATTGTGGAACTATTTCCTCTTATTATGTGTCCTCTATGTTGTCACTAGCTTCTTCCTCATCTTTCTTTTCTCCTTGTTTGACTATTGGTGGTGCCAACTCTTTACCACTTCGCAAAGTGATAGCTTTCAGCTGCACCCTTGGATTTGACTCGGTGTTGCTTGGAAGATTGCCTTAATTTCTAACTGAAAGTGCATTACCAAGTTGTCCCACCTGTACCTCTAAATTGGGAATGGATGACACATGATTCTTTGCAATTTGATTGAATTTTGCCTCTATTCTCCACTGATTTTCATCTTGGCTAGTCATCTTGCCATTTAAAGCTTCCTTGAATTTATCCATCTTGGACTCAAAAGTTGCTAGCCTATCTTGTGGTGGTTATTGAAATCCAGGTGGTCCTTGTTGCTTTGTCATGTTGTTAAAGTTTGAGTTCCTAGCATTATTACCACCCCAAGAGAAATTAGGATGATTTCTCCACTATGGATTATATGTATTGGAATAAGGATTATTATTTGGCCTTCCTTGGAACTGATTTCCCACATAATTTACTTGTTCAATTTAATTTCAAGTTGTAGTATTACAGTTAGCCATGTAACAATCATTACTAATATGTTCCAACTTGCCACATAGGTCACAACTACTTCAAATTATTGCAATAGAGTTTGGATTAATATTCAATGCACCAAGTTGCTTTGATAGATTAGTGTGAGGCCTCGCCCGAACGCCCCTCCCCTCGCTTAGGAAAAATGATTTTCCATAATGAAAGGCGAGAGCGATTTTTAAGGGTGGTTAAGGAACGGGTTTCGATGCTCACGATTTGAAGCGACTATCACCTCAGAAAATTGATTTGATTTTTGAAAAGGATTCGAGAGTCGCCACCCTAATTTATTTAAATGAAAAAATTAAGGAAAAATCCAATTTTGACTCTAATTTATTAATCTTTGATTAATTACCCAAGGATAAAATCACTAATCTTCGAACCAAGTTTGGGTTCGAGGATTAGGTTTTTGGTTTTAAAATTAATCTCGATTTGGCTCTTAAATTTAATTTGACTTTAAAAAAATGATTTTATGGATGACAAGTGTTTAATGATAATTTATAATGCATGAGCATGGCATAATCATGAGACAGATGGAAAAAATAAAAAGCATATATTTAAACATCCACAAGTAAAGGAGAGTATTTCCTCTAATCCTTATGGGTATAAGGGAAATCACAAAATCGCTCTTTTACTCCCAAAAATAATTAATTAAATAACATTAATTACAATTTACATGGAAATCATAAATTGACATTTTACATGGAAAATAAATGGGGGAGGGGATTGGTTGGGATTTGGATTTGAAACTTGAATTTAGATTCCAAGTGTGCCTACGTACCCTACTGAATGGGGATCAAAACCTACGTAGTTCGTTCAACTATGAGGTGGAGGGGTTTAGGGATTGGTCAGATCGATTTGATTTGATTTGGAGTGATTTTGGAGTTGGTGAGAGAAGATGATGTACCTTCTCTTAGGGGGAATTTTGAGTGGGCGGAGTGATTTTCTAGACCGAAGTACTGTTTTATCGGTTTTGATTTTGAAAAGGAATTAATTTGGTGACTTGATTGCTTAATTACCCAACCTTAATTAATTAAAAGGATTAATTAATTAAAGTGATTAATTAAAAGGATTAATTAATTAAGTTGAGTGAAAAATAATTGAAAAATTAATTAATTAATTAAAATTGATTTTTAACTAATTAATTAATTGAGAATGGGTGGAAACAAATTGAAAAATTAATTAATTAATTAAAATTAATTTTTAATTAATTAACGAATTGAGAGTCAAACTAATTGAAAAATTAATTAATTAATTAATTAAAATTAATTTTTAATTAATTAACTAATTGATAAGTGAGAAAACTAAAAAAAGAGAGAGAGAGAGAGAGAGAGAAAGCAAGTGGATAGCAATCACAAAGGCTTGAGGTGTCTATAAATGGTGAGGAGAGTAGGGTATTTATAGGGAAAATAAAGGGTGGAAAAAGACTAAAAAGGGATTGGAAAGTGAAAAAAAGGAAGGGCAATTTTGGAATTGCACAAAAAGGGGAACGACCGCGAAATGGGGTGGCAGATGCGTGTGTGGAACACGCTCGTCCGTTAGGCGTGCTGGCGGCGTCCGCCGGAGGGTCTAGCAGACGCGCTAGACATCTCGGCGAATCCTCTGGCACGTCCAGTGGACATGTCAGTACGGGCTGACACGTCAACCCGTACTGACGTGTCTGCCATTAACGTGCGTCAGGCGCGTCCGTGGCGGACGTGCGAAGGGTACGCGCGGCGTCCGTGTGGCTGTCTCGCGGACGCCGCGTGGCTGCCACGAGGATGCGTGGTGGACACGCAGCCACGCGTCCTGGACATTCGTGTACACCTCGGGTTTTGGACTCCGATTCAATTTTTGGAGCTTTTTCGGGTCAGTTTTTGGGAGTTTCGGATCAGTTTTTTTGGCTATTCTGAAGTCTGAAAAATTACCGATCAGTGGCGGTGGATCTGAAATTAATTATCAGACCTATTGGCAATCAATTCAATCAGTTTTGGAAAGGTGGTTTCTGGTACAGAAAGTCTGGTCGGGGTCAAAAAAGTGTCAGTCTCCTTGTAATATTATGCATGAAAATCCATTTTTTAGAGGGGGTGCTGCTCCCTTGACCCCTGCCCGCTAATCGACTAGCGAGACCGTCGTACCGGCTCTGTGTAGCGCATGAAATTTAGCAGGTGTCAAGTTGCAGCAGCATCTTAAAGGTGCAAAATTGAGGGTTCACAGCTGCCCCCTCATCAGAATTGGCTTGTTTGTAAGGTGATTCTGATGATAGTGAACTTAGGAGAAGGGATGGTATAAGGAACCAAAGTGATGTTTAGGTCAGTGCTTGGACATGTTCGAGTGAGAGGGATGGTATAAAGAACCAGAGTGATGTCTTGGTCAGTATTTGAACATGTTTGGGTGAGAGATATGGTCGAAGAGGGATATGGCAAAAGGAACCACATTGATGTTTAAGCAATT
>CATKHJ011080389.1:0-14673 GCA_949750685.1 Vernicia montana
ATGATGTCATTGAGATGAATGCCCTGAATGGCATTAATGTGATTTAATAAGAAAATTGATATCGTTGAGTTGATAGCCCTGAGTGGCTTTAATATGAAATTTTTACCAGGTTCTGCTTAACAGGTGGGCCCATAGCCCTTAGTTTGTGACAGTACAGCTGTCACTATGCAATTTTGTCGTCTATTGAGCAGTCAGGCTTACTACGGGTTCCGGAAGCCTTAAGCTTTCCCGTTCCCTAGTGCCGGTCACGTGCCTTCGAGTTCGGGGCATGACAGAAACAGTAGAGGAGAAACAATTTTCCATTGATCAATGGCAATTGAGATTCAATATCAAGATTCAAATATAACAATGTAAAAGAAACAATTTTCCAATGATCAATCACAATTAAGATTCAAGAATATCATTTTAGCAGAAATCACAGTCTTGGAAATGGTGTGCTTCCCACATGTAACAATTGGAGTAGCGGTTAATGCCTTGCTCACCCTCATATCAATAACTAGAGTGGCAGCTAATGCTTTGCTCACTCATAAACAGTAATATAGAGTGTAAGACTGATCAGGTCTTACGACTAGGACCACCCCTCCTAGCTTAGGCCAATACGCTCACCCTATCTGTAGGTTTAGAACATGTGCACATGACTGATGTGTTACCCCACATCAGATGGGGATTTCTGCTTTTAGTAATATAGTATGATCACTTTAGATCCAGTATGCAAGTTTTTCAATATTTTGAATCATCAGTATACAATAACGACTCATATAAGATTCAATGAAAGATGAGAACATGAAGGAACAATGGAATTTTTATACATGGATCAATTGGTTCTTTAAAGAAACATTATTATAAGAATGATTTATCATTTAGGATACAATGAGTATTCAAAGGAGAAACATTAGATCAAGAATGGATTCATTATAATGAAAGGATGGATATGTATAAAGTAAACTTTTTTACAATACTCAATTTGAGTACAGTTTTAGTACTTATAATCAAATAGTAGGAAGTAGGCTGAAGGCCTCAATGAAAGGATTTAAATAACAATAATTAGGCCGAAATCAACAAGAGCAAAGGAGATAAAGAATTTTCAAAATTCCAACACTAAGATTTAGTTATTCATACTTAAAAGGAAATTTGAAGGTAAAATTTAGAGATTACCTTGAAGGTTCATAGTTTGGTGAAGAACACCAAGAGGGGCTGGCCATGCTAGGGAGAAGATGACTATAATTCTCTTTGTTTGACAATTGATAGACTTAAGGTGATTTTAAGTTAATTTTGGATAAGTTTTAGTTGGATGGATGGTGATGATTTATTAGGAATGATCCAATGGCTAGTATTTTTAGCCCAATTTTGATTTTACAATATTTATTTATATATTGATAAATATGACTATATTTGATGATAGAAAAATTCCATGTAATTTCCTTGTTTATGTAGCAATTTTGACTAATGAAAATGTGGGGTCCACTTCCATTAATCCTCCTTTGTCATTATTATCATATAACTTCAAATCAATTTTCTCCTTCAATATTCAATTGGGTCGGCCATGTTAATACATGGTTGGGCCTCATACTGTATTTTCACATGTTCTTGTGCAGTTAACTTGCCATTTTGACAGTTTTTGTGAAATGACTGTTTTACCCATTTTTACAATATACATTATTGTAACCGATATCAATGCAATTTATTAAACTCATTCTCATTAATCATATTCTTTACATTCTTATAAGTATTTATATACTGTAATATCACAATAAAACAAAATTTTTTTATATACATTTAACCGGGCTTTATTTGAGCTCCTATTTGATCTCGTTATCTCGATAATCGTTTAAATTGCCTTTCAATGGCATTATTGATAATTTGTAGGAATTAACTGGATCTAGGATATTACAGGTATGTTCTACTTTCCACTTATGTGATGATGATAATTGTGATAATTATATGCATGATATGGATGATGATGAGCTTATAGAAACTATGGTTTTAAAATGTGAAAAATATTTTTCTAAAATGAAATCTTACAAAGAAAAATATTCAAAACTTAGGGAGAAGTTCAAAGATCTTGGAAAACTTGTTTTGAGCTTAAAAACATCCAATGTTAATCTCAAAAATTCATGGGATGAAGTTTCTATAAAAATCTCCTCACTTAATTCTTTAAATAAAGAAAACGATGCTTTGAAATTGGAAGTTGAGGAATTAAGATCATCTATCTCTAAATCTCACAAAGGAAAGGAAGCTTTATATACACTCATTATATCTCAAAGATCACCATTTGTGAAACTTGGCCTTGGTTTTGATAGTATATCATCTTCCACATCCTCGCCTCCTTTATTCATTAAAGTCTCTACTCCTCAAACCTCTAGCATTGAGGTAATTGACAAACGAGTCAAAACACACACTAAACCCTCAAATCCCAAGAGGAATGTGAAAGGTTCACAAGGCTCAAGAGCTAAATCTCAAAGAGCTAACCATGCATACATGTATAAGAAGCATGCTCAAAATCACACAAAATCACAACATCAAACATGCTCTTGTATGCATCATGAAATTATTGTAAAAAGGCCACAATTTCACAACAAAATGGCAAAGCCCAAAAAGACTTTCGAGTCAAAGTTTAAGTGTCATTATTGTATGAAAAATGGGCATATAAATGTATTTTATTACATAAGGAAGGCTCATCTAAAACTTGAAGATCCTTCCATGACTAATCCTCAAGGACCCAAATACACTTGGGTACCAAAGCAAAGATAATTTTTTTTTTAGGTATATTCACCACAAAAGGAGCTTGGTATGCTTGATGGGAGCTCTTTGCTTTAAAATAGTTTGTTTCATTCTTTTACTTGTTAATTATACTCTCTCACCTTCAATCCTTGGTTCCCTCACTCTTTCAAAACCCTCCTTTTAATCTTGACAAAGGGGGGAGAAAATGTGAGAAAATTGAATTTGTGACAAAGAAGAGAGAACATAACTTTTAAATTTTCAAGAACTCATTTGTTTTTAGGGAGCATTGATTGAGGGGGAGTATATCTCTACTAGTTGCACTTATTTTTTATTTTAAATTCAATTTGTTTGTCAAAATCAAAAAAGGAGAGATTGTTGACCTAAATTAGGTGTCCAATTTAGTAAATCTCGATTTTGATCTTAACAATCAAATTGAATGACACTAATGGTTTATCTAAGTATATTTTGACAAATAAAATGCCTCATAAATGCTTGAGAATCAATAACTTAGAAAATTCTCTAAGTACTCTGCTAAACCCCTAAGTTATGCCTGCAACACCTTCATTGCACCCGCAACAAGCATGTCGCGACCGCAACTAAGCCAATAGCGGCTGCAACTTAATTCAAGGCGAAGAAGTCTAAATTTGTTTGAGGTCCAGAGAGGTTCGCTGTGAGAGTCACGATCGCAACACTGAATGTGAAAGAGATATCACGACCGCAACCAAATAGTAGCGACCGTGATATTTATACTTTAGAGAAATGTCCCAACGGTCATATTGAACAAGCAATGAAAATCAGCCACGTGTCACTAGCCGTTGAGACATATGAATATAGCGACAACAATTAAGTAGTAGAGACTGCTAAAAGGACATAGCGACCGCGAATAAGTTTTCGTGACCGCGATTCAACTCTGACAGTGCATTTAATGTAGATTTTCTAATTGTTAGGGAGAGATTTGGCCATGCCCCATTTGTAACGGCTCTTTGGTGTTGGGAGGCTATAAATACTCCTTCCAAAGGCCTTTAATAACAACCAACAACTTCTCTAAGTGGCAAAACTCTATTGTATTTTGATTTCTTAAGCCTTAAACACACTTTGTGTTTGTTGTAAGAGCTTTTATTGCTCAAGGGTTGAGTGTTAGCCATAAAACACTTGTTAGGTTGAGAGTGAGCCTTAAAACTCTTGTTAGGTTTGAGTGTGAGCCTTGTCAAAACACTTGTAAGGTTTGAGTGTGAGCCTTAGGAAAACATTTGTTAGGTTTGAGTGTGAGCCTTGTCAAAATACTTGTGAGGTTTGAGTATGAGCCTTGGGAAAACACTTGTAAGGTTTGGTGTGAGCCAAAACACTAAGTTGGGAGTGAACTTGGTAAAACTCCATTGATAGTGAAAATACCCAATTGAGATTGGGGAGTGGATGTAGGATTGATTATAATCCGAATCACTATAAATCTTTGTGCTCTTTCTCTTCTTCCCTAATCTCTTTCAATTTAATTTTTTAATTACACACCAATTCAAACCCCCTTCTTGGTGCACATTGGGCAACAAATGGCTTAAATTTTAAAAGGTGGCAATAGAAGATCTTATTCTATCTGACCACTCTGAACCTTACACAGTTCTTGACAGAAGATGCTCCTACTCTAAAAGAGGATGAGCAAGATGTTCAAGGCTCATGATACTTAGCATCATTATGATTTTCTCTGCAGGAATTATGTCATAAACGTGCTGTATGACTTGCTATACAATGTGTATAATAGAATGTTGACTGCTAAGCAGTTGTGGGATTTCTTGGACCGCAAATATAAAATTGAGGATGCTGGTGCCAAGAAATTTATAGTGGGACGTTTCCTCGACTATAAAATGGTGGATTCTAAAACTGTGGTTAGTCAGGTGTAAGAGCTTCAAGTAATTCTTCATGAAATTCATGCCGAGGGGATGAACTTGAGTGAGACCTTCCAAGTAGCTGCTATTATTGAGAAGCTACCCCCTAGTTGGAAGGATTTCAAAAATTACCTTATGCACAAGTGAAATGAAATGAACATTGAAGAGTTAATTGTTAGACTTCGAATCGAAGAAGACAATAAAAGCTCAGAAAAGAGGGGACATTTACCTTCAGAAGTGAATGCAAACATTTTCGAGTATAGACAAAGTTCAAAGAAAAAGAAAAACAAAACTGAAAAGGAGTCTAAGATGGGACCTAGTGGTGGAGTTTCCAAAAAAATATTTCAAGGCAAATATTTTAATTGTGACAGGGTGAGCCACAAATCCTCTGAATGCAGGTTTCCAAAGAGGAAAAAGAAGAACCATGAAGTTAATATGGTTGATGATATAACAAAGGATGTCTCTGATATCAGCCTCGCTGCTGTGATATCCAAGGTGAATTTGATCGAGTCGAACCCAAAGGAATGGTGGATTGACACTAGTGCAACGAGGCATGTATGCTCGGAGTGTGAGATGTTCTCCACCTTTTCATGCTCTTAAGATTGGAGAAAAGTTGTATATGGGCAATTCTGCCACTTTCTGAGGTCCTCGATGAAGGAAAAGTGGTGTTGAAAATGACATCTGAAAAAGAGCTGACTTTGAATAATGTACTGTATGTGCCGGAAATCCGCAAGAGCTTAGTGTCTGATTTGCTGCTCAATAAGTATGGATTCCACATGGTGTTCAAGTCAAATAAAGTTATTTTGTCTAAAAATGGAATGTATATGGGGAGAGGGTAAGTACTTGATAGGCTATTTAAGCTCAATGTAACTGTAATCACTCGCATGAATGAAAATACCTCTTCGATTTACTAGCTTGAGTGTTCCAATTTATGGCATGGTAGATTAGGACATGTTAATTATAATACCTTGAAAATGTTAATTAACTTGAACCACATACTTAAATTCCATATAAATTTAAAACATAAATGAGAAATTTGTGTTGAGAAAAAATTAACAAGATTATCTTTCCAATCAATTGAAAGGAAACTGAACCACTTCATTTAATTCATAGTGATGTATGTGATTTAAAATTTTTACAAACGAGAGGTGGCAAAAAGTATTTTATCACATTTCTTAATTATTGTATAAAATATTGTTATGTGTATTTCCTTAAAAGTAAGGATGAGGCTATAGAGAAATTTAAACTCTATAAAATTGAAGTTGAAAATCAACTCAATTGGAAGATTAAGGTGTTGAGGAGTGATCGTGGTGGTGAACATGAAGCACCATTTAGTGAATTATGTACACAACATAGAATTATACATGAAACCATAACACCTTATTCACCTCAGTCAAATGATGTGGCTAAAAGGAAAAATCATACCTTGAAAGAAATGATGAATGAAATGTTGATAAGTTTTGGGCTACCTTAGAACATGTGAGGGGAAACCATTTTGTCAACTAATTACCTTTTAAATAAGGTGCCCCAAAAGAAAGAAGACAAAACTCCTTATGAATTATGGAAAGGAAGAAAATCTTCTTATAAATACATGTTAGTGTAGGGGTGTCTTGCAAAAGTGGTTGTACCTACTGTGAACCCGTATTTTTGCACCCCAAATATTTTACTAAACTTGAAAAAAAAAAAAAAAAGTAGCCTTGCGGCGCCACAAGAGGCTCTTGCGACAACTGATGACCAGTTTGTATTTTTCAGTTTTTTCTCCTATTTTCCAAAATCCAATTTAGAGAATCAGTCTCTCACCCCTCAGCCTATAAATACAGCCCCCTAGCTTAGTTCTACTCACTCTGATTGCCTAGTTGACAACTGTCTCAAGCAACTCTCTCTCTCTCTTTTTATTTTCTTTTGGCCCTAAGATCTTAGCCGCCTAGCTTGGTCCAACAAGGAACAAGCTTTTAGTTTAAAATTTTTATTTATTTTTGCTTTGGCCTTCGCAAACTAAGTTGCGACTTCCCGAGACAATTCAACCTAGTCCAAGTTTGTCCGCCCTATTCACGGCCCGCCTCTTCCATTCCCACCGCGCCAATGAAGGTGGAACTATTATCCGACAAGTCATTTCATCCTCCCTACGTCCCCAAGCCATTAAAGATCAAGGTAAACATCTTTTTCATACTCTTTTCAATTTAATTTTGTTTTACTTATTTTTATTTAAGGCAAAACATCTTCTTCTTCATCTTTTACTCATTTATTCTAATAATACTAATAAATCATCAAAACATGATAAAAAAGGTGAAACTAAAATAAACTCTCCATTGCGAAATGGAAGAATTGCGTGAGTTTTGATTCTCATTCAAAGGGATACGCAGGTACACTTGGTTCAAATAGTAAATCCAATCTAAAACAAACAACTCCTCCTCCTTATCACCTTCTTCTTCTTTTTCTTTTATTTTCTTTAGGAAATGTGTGATCTTTCTAAAACTCATAAGGGCTAAAGGAGATATCCTCTAATTATTGGTTTTGATTATAATTTTAAATTATTTTTAAATTGTTGTTCTTTTTTTTTTTTTTTCTTGTTTATGGATGAATGGATAAATTTTTAATTGTCATTTCATATTAAATTGTCATTCCATAATATAAATTGTTCATGAAATAATTTTTGACTAAGTTACTTTTTATATTAATGAGCCAAATTAATCATTTTTTTAAGAGATAAGGTGCAAATATACCATCAATATTTGATTAAAAATGCAGATCGATCCTTAATATTTTTCGAGACGCGGATATATCTCTAATTTTTTCAAAACCCATCATCCTGCCCCATTACTTAATGTCCCTGTTAATGTTTTCTTTTTTTGTCTGGTGGGGCCCACCGTAAGTCCTTGCATATGGACTGGGTAAATAACATGTGGGGCCCAATAAATAAGATACTTGTGCTATTCTATTTCCATAATTTTTTAAGATTTTTTTTTATTTTTGAAATAAATTAATAAAATTTCCAATAAAAACATATCGATAATAACTAAATAGAGAATACTTTTAGGTGGTGTTTGGTAAAACTGAAAATTAAGTACTGAAAATTTAAGTTCTGAATTTTAAGTGCTGAATAAAATAAGTGATATAATTTTTAAATAGCAAAAATATTTAAAAATTTAATCACTTATTGCATTCAGTATAAATTTTAAGTTAAAAATGTTGACTTACCATTTTAAGTGGTTTTTGACTTAATTTTGACTTTTAAGACATAGTTATCAAATAAATTTAAAATGATTAAGTGCTGAAAATTCTAATTTTAAGTGTTAAATGGTATTATCAAACATTACCTTAGTTGATTTTTCATTTAAAACAGGAGAATTAATTTAGTAACGTCCAAATTAATTAATGAATGGTTTAATTTGTATCAATTATTAGCCACTGTGCTTTTTTTTTTTTTTTACATTGTTACTGGTAAAAGTTTTTATATGATTCGAGCTTGTTTCATTTTCCCTTTTTTTCCCGCAAAAATAAATCTTATTTTTTAGAAGTGTTATATTAACAAAAATAATATGAGTAATTTTAATGAGTAAATTTTAAAAGTTATATTTTGCTATAATTACTATTAAAATTATATATCAATCATTTATTTTTCTTTTTAAAAATTTATTTGTGAATTATGTAATAGATTTATGAATTTATTTTTATTTTATTTATTAAATAATATTATTTTTTAATAATTTGAAATATTAATTTAAAAAATACGTATCAAATCTATTATATATGAATTAATTAAACAATAATAAATATGATATGAGCCAATATGGATTTCAATTGAATTCTATAGAAATACGATAACGTTAAAAAAATTAATGAGGTATAAATTTAATTTTTTAAAATATATAATAATGTATATTTTTTGTTATATAAAAAATATCTAATACTAATATATTTTCAAAATTAAAATGTTAATACTTCATAGAGTAATATTAATTTTTTTCTCGTGTATTAAAAATTTGTAACGTATTAATATTAAATTTTGATTTAGTAATATTAGAGTTCTCTTCAAATTTTAAAAAAAAAATTTATTGGAATATAATTAATTAAAAAAAATAAAATTTAAGGTGAAATAATATATTATTAAAATTGAAATTTTATAGAGTAAGAAATTGCCTAATGGGCTACAATAGTACATTGATGTTCACTACAGTACACTAATTTAATCCTTGGAATAATGCTTGGTATTTATTGGTATTTTTTTGAGATTATAATTTTTTTTTTTTTGTATTTATTTCAAAATTTATAAAATTTTCAACTGAATAAAATTAAAAATGTGAAGATATCTCTTGCTTAAAAACAAAGTAGGAAAAAAAAAAAAAAAGAAAATTTGTATTTTCTTTTCTTTTCTTTTTTTGTCAAAGATAAAACAATGGAATGAATAAAAGTCAAACTTAATGTCAAAAAATATATATATATATTATAATCTCAAAAAAATCCCAATCCACATGCAAGGACTTATAGTGGGCCCCACCAGACAAAAAAAAGAAGGCAGTAATGGGGACGTTAAGTGATAGGACAAGATGATGACTTTTGGAAACATCAAGGGTATATCTGTGTCTCAAAAAATATTAATGGTCAATCTGTATTTTTAGCCAAATATTGAGTCTATATTTGCATCTTATCCATTTTTTTAAAATAAATTAAAATTTTAGTTTCCGAATCCTCTTTGATTTTGAAGATCTAGTGCATTTTCCTTTGGGATAATCTTAATTGGAGTCTAAAATAGGTTTTTACCTTATATTTTCTCAAATACAGTATAACCTTTATAAATTAATACTCGATTAATTAATAACATCTCTAATATAATAAATTTATCTGGTCCCGACTTGAGCCAATGGAATAAATTAATAATTTCGATAAGTTGATAAGATAATAATTTTTTTAGAAAACCCTGTATAAGTATGTGGTCCCATTCATATCACAAATTAATAATATGCTGAAAATTACAAATATAATTTCACTATCATATTTTCTTGAAATATTACTCTACTGTTACTTATTTTTTCTTAAAATTCAAATATTGAGTTATCTTACTATACTCATACAATTCTTTGCACATTTCATATGTCATTTATTGATTTTTGAATGCCTTTCAAATGAGAAGCCATTGTAAATATCTAAGTAATGTGTTAGAAAATACAAAAACAGTTTATGTTTGTTTAAATAGAGTTTATCTTTAATTTAATACATTGAATATATTTCATTCATGAATACACAATTATGATAAATTTTATTTAATTAAATAAATAGTATGTACAATGAATTTAGTTTTTTGCATAATTTAATGTATTTGTAGTTTATTAATAAACATAGTTAATTAGATTAGTTGAATTTTTATTGAAAATTTCATTAACAAATACAATTAGTATGAATTTTATTTAATCAATAGATAAGTACAATATTAAATACATAGTATATACAATGTACATAAATGCACTCTATAAATTAATAAATTATTAATTTATCGATTATTTAATAACTCTATAAATTAATAGGTTTTGACCGGTCCCAACATTATTAATTTATAGAGGTTATACTGTACAAATAAATTAAGGTGGTGACTCTCAAAATCAATTTTCAAAATTAAAGAACTAATTTGCCAAATAAAGCGATAGTCGCTTCAGTCGTGAGACTTAGTCCAAATAAGCATTCTGATTCTAAGCGGACCGGATCAGTGCTCGGGCGAGGCCTCACAGTTGGCGACTCCACTGGAACCACATTCTTTTAAAAAGAAAATAAATAGGACTACTAATTAATTTAATTAAATTTTGACTTTTCAATATAATCATAGCTTTTCATGAATCATTTGCATAGGCTCTTTGCCTCCAAACTTAGTTTTTTTAGGAAAACAATGAATAGCAATTGTAACATTGAGTGAGCAACCCACCTTGGGTCTATTCGTCGATAGTGAAAGCATCTACCCTGCAACGAATCCTTTGATCCTTTCAGAGGTGTAACGAATAGTTTGTACTGTTGGACCCATGCGAGACTCCTTGCTTTACATGTGATTAGGTATATCACTGCCCTAGTGTGATAGGTACCATTTCAAGCCATTCTTACCCTTTCATGTAATGAATATAGACTTAGGACCTTAGGTTATATGTACCCTAATGAATAAACCCTTGGTATGATTGCATAATCATAAATCACTTTTTCATCCATGCAAACCATGTATCCATAATGTATAAAGCATGCATTCAACTCCATGAGTTTAGGTTGTACCTTAAACCAGTTAAGAGTCAACTTTAGCCATAAAGATCCTTTACCCTTCATCCAAAGGCCTTTAAACATATCAACTTTAAGCCTTAAACATCCACCTCTATCCAAACACCCTTATCCGTAAACCTCAAAACACCATTTCCCTATCCTTTAACCTAACACCAAACATCATTAAAATCTCAAACCTTAAACCTTAGACACTTTTAGCCTTTCATCCAAAAACCATCACCCTAAACATCTCCCCCAAGTGTGAACCTTAAACATCTTCAACCTTAAACTTTAAACCAAGAGCCCTAAATGCTATTGCCCCTTATCCAGCCCTAAAACTCAAGTACTCTCACCTGAACTCCATTGCCCAACCACGAATCTAAACCTCACCCTGCATCCTTAGCTAAAGACCTAAACACTTTAAGTCCCAAACACCCAGAACATTGCCTTCATCCTACCCAACACCTCAACCTTAGAACACAAAAACCTTTAAAACCTAACATTCTACTTTTAAGTCTAAGATCTCTTGGCCCAAATTCTTCAAAACCCAACACTCTGCCTTTAAGCCTAAAATATTTGGCACAAAATACTTTAGGTAATCCTTCAAAAGACCAAAAATATTTGGCCCAATATACTTTAGGAAAACCTTCAAAGCCTAAAACATTTGACCCCACAACACCATAGGGAACCCTTTTCCCTCATAATTTGCATGCCAACCCATGCCTTTCATCACCTTTTCATAACTTTTCCAAAACACTTACCCTGTTTCTTTGTTTTGCTTTTAAGGTACCAATGGCTGACCCGATTGACATGGAAACCATGAAAGCCTTCTTCACTAACCTCCTCAAAAAGCAAGAAGAAAGCTTTCAAGCTACCCTTGATGCCCAACATGCCCATTTCACCAAAACCATGAATTTCCAATGCAAATCCATCATGGATGAAATAAAGGGATTGATGAACCAAACCAAGTCAAACCCAATCGATCTGAGTTCCTCTACCGTACATCCACCTTCCAATGTTAACCATACCAACATGACACCTCTTCCTAATATTGATCAGACCAATACCATACGACCCACTCCTATATTGGATCCTTTCTAAGGAAGAGAAACCTCAATAGAAAAATAACTTCTAAGCCGACTTGAAGCAATGGAGAAGACCATTAAATCCTTGAAAAACCACAACGACCTCATTGATGTGGATACATTAACCTTGTTCCCCAATGCCAAGCTTCTGACCAAATTTAAGATGCCCGAAATGGATAAATTTAATGGAACCACTTGCCCTAAGACCCATTTGAAGATATATGTAGGGACAATGAAAACTTTGGGACTTAGTGATGAGTTCCTTGCTCAACTATTCTAACAATCCTTAACTAGTACTGCCATGAGATGGTTTTTTTCCTTAGACAAGAGCCAGAAAAGGACATGGGATGATATTTATAATGCATTCATCAAGCATCATCATTATAATATCGAAGTGGACATCACTAAGTGTGATTTAGAAACCACCAAGCAGCTCCCAAGAGAGACTTTTTTCGCATTCCTGACAAGGTGGAGGGCGAAAGCTGCTCAAATGTTGAATCAACCAACCGAACAAAAGTAAGTGGACATCCTTGTCAAGAACCTACTCACAGTGTATTAAGATCATTTGTTAACCCAATACTTGCCCAGCTTCAAAATTTTGGTTGCAACTACCACAAAGATTGAAGATTGCTTCCAAAGCGGACTGCTTCAAGCTGAATTCCCCTCACCAACCCTAATAGTGATGAAGAATTTGAACCAAACAACTGTGACTGACATGCCCCGGTCCCACCTTCATTTTCACCAAAAAAAGCAATATAGAACTGACTTATGCCACAAAGTCCATCATCAATATGTGTGAACCCTTAATTTTACACCATATGAGATAATACCTGGTAAGGCAAACCTCCGACGGTCTAAATTACCAAAACCCATCACCCTCTAAACTACCTTAAGATCATCCGGGATTGAATACAGAGCATAACGCAATTGGAACCATTGAAAATATATGAGAAATGAGCGAAAATGGACAAAAAATGCGAAATCGGGGTGTTGAGACTGCGGCAGCCCCTACGGATCTACATGGCTGCTCTGTTGCAGAGGACTCACTTTTCGATTTTTCCATTTTTTTTTTGAATGTTCACCCATTTTTGGCACCAAATCCCACATCAAAAGTGTAGGATATCATCTCCCAACCTTCATCCTATATATAGGGGTCCTCCCACTCATTATTGGACACCTCTTGGCTTGCTTGATTAAGCCTTTGCATCAAGTTAACCATCCCTATAAGCTTGGTCCACCAAGGAATGAGCTTCCTAGTTTAAAATTTTCTTTTATTTTTATTTTTTATTTTTGCTTTGCTATAAGCTTGGAAAATGCTCGTTTTTGCTTTGTTTGAGCTAAGGAAAACACCCATGTTCATTTGAAAAACACCCTTATTCATTGCTTCCTCATACAACGCACCATTTTAAGAACATTTTCATCAAATTCTCTCATGCAACGCACCATTTTAAGAACATTTTCATCAAATTCTCCTCATAACTTGTACATAATATACACCACAACAACTAATAACAAATAACATAAAAATGTCTAAATTAAGCTAAAGAATGAACAAACTAACCTAATAAAACTATGACAAAGTACAACAGAACAGGTTGTGACTTCCCGAGCCGACCAGTCAAGTTAAGAGCTTCTCGCCGTTTGAGGCAAGTTCCCCGCCATCTGAGTCAAGCCTACCGTCGACCAAGACAAGTCTCCTCCATCTCAAAGCTGCACGAGCGCAAGGTAATCATCTTTTACTTTTACTTTTCCTTTTCCTTTTCATTATTTATTTATTTTTCCCTCATTGGGATTCTCTTTTTCCTCTTTGGGCTCCTTACCTAATTTTTTTCTCTTAATTAATTCACTTAGGTTAGTTAATTAAAATTTGAAATAATTAATTCAACCTGGTAATCAATTAAAATCAATTTGACACGACCCGACTTTCGAGCTGCGACGATCTTAGGGCATGGATAGGCATAAAGCCACCGAAAACCCGTAGGAACCTTGACATTGTGAGGCCTCGCCCGAACGCCCCTCCCCTCGCTCGGAGAAAATTTTGCCTTAAGGAAAGGCGAGAGCGATTTTTAAGGGAGGTTAAGGAACAGGTTTTGGTGCTCACGATTGGAAGCGGCTATCGCCTCAAAAAATTAATTTTTTTATTTTTGAAAAGGATTCGGGAGTCGTCACCCTAATTTATTTTAAATGGGAAAATTAAGGAAAAAATCCAATTTGACTCCAATTTATTAATCTTTTGATTAATTTACCTAAAGATAAAATCACTAATCTTCGAACCAAGTTTGGGCTCGGGGATTAGGTTTTTAGTTTTGAATAATCTCGATTTGGCATTTAAATCTGATTTGACTTTTTGAAAAATGATTTCATGGATGACGGATATTGATGGCAATTCATAATGCATGAACATGGCATAATTATGAGACAGATGGAAAATAAAGAGCAAGTATTTAAAAGCATCCACAAGTAAAGGAGAGTATTTCCTCTAACCCTTATGGGTATTAGGGAAATCACAAAATCACTCCTTTACTCCCAAAAATAATTAACTAAATAGCATTAATTACAATTTACGTGGAAAGCATAAATTTACATTGAAAATAAATGGGGGAGGGGATTGGTTGAGATTTGGATTTGAGGCTTGGATTCAGATTTCAAGCGTGCCTACGTATCCCATTGAATGGGGATCAAAATTCACATAGTTCGTTCCACTATGAGATGGAATGAGGGTTTAAAAATCGGTCAGATTTGATTGGTTTGGTTTG
>CATKHJ011080685.1:0-56923 GCA_949750685.1 Vernicia montana
TAAATTAAGTATTGCCAGCATTCCACTTAATCTTACTATCCAAACAAGTTTGAAGTTTACACGTACCAAAAACAAAGGATAAGAAAGATATTGACAACTAGTGAGACAAAATACTCTCTCATCCAAACGCTGTCTGGCCTCAGCCTCTGACGAAATAAATAAAATTAGTCTAAAATAAAATAGTGAAAAAATAAAGTCAGTAACTATTTATTTACTGCTCCGTTACTTAACCGTCGTCGTCCATTATTATTCTATTTAAAACCGTAGAATAAACCGTATATCTTTATCTAATCGTATGAACGCTCCACTCTCTCTTTCTCTCTCTAGAAAGTGACCTGGAAATGGATTTGAAAGCCGCTGCTTAAAAACGCCTGTGAGATTTCAAATCCTACGCATGTCACAAGAAAATCACCTTCACACACCCAAACAAAACGGAACTGAATTTCAATTTCACACAATCCGATAGATCGTCCTGTTTCGGGTTCGGATCCTCCGATTTGCAGAACTCGCTTCTCTCTCTCTCTCACTCAGATCCTTCATAGCCATTCTGTCCTTAGTCAAATCTGCTACGATGAAGCTCTGATTATCGCACGCTTCACGAGGTAAGGAGGAAAACTTTCAGTGGAGTTTCGTTTGGTTGCTGAGAAAGTAGAGGAAACTGAATCCTTGGCTCTTTGTAGTCTCATTGTAACTTAGATTCAAATAAGTATTGTCTTCTAATTTCACTACTACAATTGCTTTTAGTTATCGAATGGAGTGTTGATTCATATTCGAGATTGTTTTTGTGCATGTTTCTGCTATGAGCAGATCAGTGTTCAAATGACGGATTTGCCCCTTAAATGCGTTTGCCTTTTTCTTAGTTGATGTAGAGATTCTTAATTTGGCTGAATCTTAACTGTTTTTCGCTGTTTGTTTTTATTCTGATTAGATTCTACTGATTTTTTAAAGAAATTTCATTGTTGCGTGGTTGCTGATGAAGTGGAGGAAAAAGTAGTAGAAATTTGAGATTAAAATGAGATTTTTTGTTTACGATTGTTTATAGTCAGAAAGGTCTTTAGGTTACTGTTGGCTTGGGTCTTTAGGTTACGTTTTTCATTATCTTTTCTCGTTTTTCATCAGCCTAGTAGAGGCTTTAACTTAACTAGTAGTTATCTGTTTGTGAAAATTGTGTACTGTCCCCCCTTTGTAAGCCACCTATATGGTAATTGCACATGTTCATTTACTTTAGCTTGAAAATGTGTTTTTCAAACAATTTTCATTTCAGCCGTGCTTTGTTGATAGAATTTAATGGTCGTGCTTCTGTTTAGGGGAAAAAAAATGCTTATATAAGTTTTATTTCACTTTTAAAGGTGTTAATTATAATTTACTTTTCCTTCACACATATGAAATATTAAAAATAATTTCATTAAAAGTAACAGTCTCTACTTTCCCTAATCTATGTGTCTTCCTTTGTTTGCCAAATACATTTGTCCAATAGTTTGACTTTTTTTTTTCTTGTGCATAGTGTCTGATGGATTTTGATAATTTTGTGCCCATTGATGGGCTTGAGACGGCTCATCAAAATGGTGTTCATGAACAAAGTCTTGCCTCTGGGGAGGATGGTGTTAATGTAAATGGGGCTATTGGAAAAATCACAGAGTCTGCAGAGCCAGATGGAAATCTAGATAATGCATCTAAGTTGAATGACATTGCTACCAACAACTCATCTGCTGTTGAGATCAGGGAAGGATCAAATGTACATGTGGGAAGCAATGGATTCGCTGGTTCTAAGGTAAGCAGTGTTCCAAGCTGTTTGTTTGGTTAATGGATCAAACTAAGGCTGATAGGAAACCTTGTCTATCTGTCATATAGAAAGGGGAAGCAAGCGATGGAGATCACTCAGAGCAAGTCAAATCACTGAAGGGTCCTGGAAAGAGCAAGAATGAAAAGCCATCAAACCGCAAAAATGTCTCAGCCATTCAGGAGAAGAAGGCCAAGGATGGAAAAGCTGCCGGGGCACCTCCTACTGTTTCAAATGGTTCAGTTACATCAAATTCACTATTAAAACAGCCTTTGAAAATCAAATCATTCAATGAGAAGCAGGTTCAGGCATCAAAGGTGCATATTTATGTTATTAAAAATTTCTTGCATGTCTAGCATGTGCTGTTCACCATCTGAAAAGTTGCTTATTGTGTATTTGATTTTGTCTGATCCTAACAGCATTCTGGGAAGTCTGTTGTGACGTCCTCTGAAGGCCTCACGTATGTATTGCTTGCACATGTTAATATTCCTCAATTAATTTTGAGAGGGGAAGAGAGAAAGAGATACAGATAATTAAGTGCTTAGTGGCTAACTTGTCCTGGAATGTCTGATAATTTTCACATATCTGTTCAAATTTATAAATCACAGTTATTGATAATTGATCTTTTATCCAGCTGTTTGTGAACTGTGATTTCCTGGATACAGGGAGAGGATGAAATTGAAAGCTTTGAAGAAAGGAACTGTTATTATAGCTGAAGGGGACACACAAATTTCTGCTGTTATTCAAGCTGAAGGGGAGACGCAAACTCCTTTGTATCCTTTTTATTTGAATGTCTTATGATTGTCTTCTTCTGTGGGTAGAGTTGGTGTGGTCTTCATTTGTCTTTACATTATCGTTTGTCATTCAATCTTCTAAGTTCATCCTTAATTACTCCGTAGAAGTCCCACTGCAGAAGATGCCAAATCTCGTAGGGTAGGTACACTTCCAAATTATGGTTTTAGCTTCAAGTGTGATGAACGAGCTGAGAAAAGGAAGGAGGTTAGTTTTGTACTTGATCCTTCTTAAGTCAATATGTGGGCTTTTCCTGCAACACTTAGAATAGTGAATTGATCAATTCCGAAACTAGCCAACCTGAAAGCCAATCACGAACTGAGTGTCAACGTAATCTTTTTACTATTATTTTGGACAGTTCTACTCTAAACTTGAGGAAAAGATTCATGCAAAGGAAGTAGAAAGGACTACCTTGCAAGCAAAATCCAAGGTATAGAACTATTTGTGATTTCAGTGGACTCTGATTACTATGTGAATATTGTTTGTATCATCACTAATTTTAATCCTGTTACAGGAAACTCAAGAAGCTGAGATCAAGATGCTTAGGAAGAGTTTGAACTTTAAAGCAACACCAATGCCTAGCTTCTATCAGGAGCCTCCACCACCTAAAACGGAGCTAAAAAAGGTAAGTTTGTCTTTCTGATCAATGTTAGTGAATTTTCTTAAAGATCTAAGTTGGCCTACTCCTAGCTGAGACAAGTTTGTGGGATTTGAACTGTCTTTACTCTTTAAGGTTTTAAAATTGGATGCACTGGATTTGTAGACTTCATATAGGGTCTTTTTTTTGTTTAGAATCCTAATAATTGTGTGCTGGTTAGTGAAAATTCTGATTTTAACATCCTTGCATCTTTCCCTTTTCTATTGAAAATCCTGATCTTAGCACAGTAGTAACCAGTCGGCAATTATATCTGTTTGTTTTGCCTTTTCTTTCTCTTTCTTTTTTTTATCTCAGCACATCCTCTATCTCATTCCTTTAGTTCAGCTTGTTAAATATGATAATTAGAACGAACTGCTTAAGCTTCCCCTGCATGTTCTTTACAATATTCATATATTCATGCTCTCTTCTTTGCATGCTGCATCCTCTTGAATAGGTCAATATTTTGCTACAATATGCATTTGTGTTGTGTAGTAATCTAGGACTTTAATATAATTAGTATATATGTTGTACCAATTATTATTTGGTTGAACACTTAAATTCTGGCAGTATCTAGATTCTGGTATTTGCCCTGTGATGGTATTTTGATGATCCATGTGGCTATTCCTTGCTCCTATGTGGTAGTATTAATCTTTTAGTTAACATAGTCTTGATTGTAGTGGACTAGCACAGGTGAGACTATCATCCTTTTGAAACTTTTTTGGGCTTTAGTCTCTTTAGTCTTGATTCCTTTAGTAACTTTTACTTGCATCGATGCAGATACCCCCAACAAAACCTAAATCTCCCAAGTTAGGTCGAAGGAAGAGTTCATCTCCTGTGGATTCTGAAGGAAACAATGGCCAGAGCAGTCAACTGAGTCGGCTTAGTTTAGATGAGAAAGTGTCTCTGAACAATTCTGCCAAAGGACCTTCTCCCATCCCTTCAAAGAAGCCACAGCGAAAGTCCCTACCTAAACTGCCTTCTCAGAAGACCAGTTTATCCAATGCTACAAATGACGAAAGCACTTCATCATCTAAAGCAACAAATGAGGAAAATCCAACCTCCTCTAATCAAATGACTGAAGATGTTTCGCCTGCCCAAGAGCAAGAAGCAGTGCTCAGGGCTTTGACTAGTGAAATCGAGTCCCAAATAGACGAGGAGCTAGCAGTTGGAAAGCAAGCTGAGCCAACCTTAGTGCAAGAACCTATAGCATCCGAGCATTAAGAAGAGAAGCATTAGAATCGGATGCTCTTACAAAAAGACCTTGAATCCATGTCGGTAAATAAAGAGGTCAAGACTCCAATCATCTCACAATGATGCCATGAGGATATTGCAGTATGGATTGTGATGTCGTGTTTGTCAATAGTCAGCAGCATTGGTTGTTTTGTGTGCGTGCTTTCAAGGTTGCTGGTCTTCTTCTCTCATTAGGATTCTTCGTTCTGCTTGCAGCAATGTATGTTATCATTTGCAAAAAAAGTTAAAATCCTTATTTATGTTGTTAAGCATATCCTTTTATCCGCTTGCTTATTGAAAATATTTTTGGAAAATTTTGGAGAATTCTACTGCTAGATATAAGCTTGCTTGAGATCAGAAATGCCGTCCGTTTCGAAATTCGAACCTCATTCAATTGAACAATTGTTGAAAGCTGGTTTGATGTTATGAAATCCTTTTCTAGTGTTCTGTTGTATGGCAATGGCAGTCCTTTCTTTTTTCTAACATCTACCTTAAAATGATTTTTTTCTAACATACAATAATTTTATTGTTTTGTTATATATACTATGACTGTATGGTAGGTGGAAGAGACGGCATAGGAAGTTAGGAACTTTGCATGAGCAAGTCAAGAATATCTGGAACCTGAGCATAGAACAGTAAGAAAATATACATACCAGAGTATGAAGAGCCATAATTTTTTTTTTTTTAAAGAAAAAAAAAACGTGTTGAAAACAAAAGAATATCTGCAACAATAATATGAAGATGGCAAATTTCCTATACGCCATCAAAGACAAGAATATATATACATATATATATTGGTAACAAATCTCTTTCATTGAACTATTCTTTGATTCTATCTTCTGTTGTAGATATTTCCCTTCAACAATTTCACCCACCCACCAACATCAATGTCAATGGAGTTTAAGAGTTTATATATCATCATTTAATTATGAGAAAAGAAACAAGACTCTGATGGTCTTTTTTTTTTTTTCCTCTCTCTTAAATTTAATTTAATACTTACCATTTCTAATATATATTTATGCAAAAAATAAAAAATTAGAAACTTCACAATCAGAAAATGTATGTGTTTATGTCAAAGCTTTAAGAAGCAGTAGCCAGATGATTATATCCCTGTCCCTGTGAAAGATTATGAGATGGTGCACGTTTAGACAAATTACTGAACTGTAATTCGCTCTCTTCATTATTTTCTTCTTCTTCATCAGCATCCCATAGGAAACGAGCATAAGAAGCAAGAACATAACTGCAATAACAAATTTATTTACTTAGTAACAAAGAAATCAACTATCTTTTTTTTTCCAAGAAATATTATATGCAATGCAAATGTTACGAATGTCAGAACATCAAACTCACAAATTTTAATCTAACCGCAAATTTATATACTTAGTAACAAAGAAATCAATTATCTTTTACAACTGCCAGATTGTGAATTCGAATTCTAATTGTAACATAATTAATAAAATAAAATAAAAGAATTGTAATGTAATGTAATGTAATTTTACCAATCATCAGGAGAAGACTGAACAGCTTGATCAAAATAAATGAGAGCACGAGCACCATCCTTATGGTTATTCCATATAAGATCTCCATACATAGAAAGAACATTCCCATCTCTTGCATTTGCTAAGATTGCCCTCTCGCAAAGCTCCTCAGCTTTCACAGTATCACCTTGTACCTACAACAGCATTTCGATTATTTGAAATGATTGAATATTTAGAAATTGATTTTTTTTTTTTTTAATTTTATATTTACCTCTTTCAAGAATTTGGCATAATTTGCAAGAAGAAGAGCATCGCCAGGATATGTTTCTATCATGCTTTGATAATACTTATCCATTTGATCATTTTCAGAAGGTCCATGACCATGGCCTAAATTCCAAAACCCATCACCTCCATTTCCGCCGCTTGCACCGCCACCATCTCCAAGTCCACCACCGTCGGATACAATTTTCTCCTCCTCCTCAATTCCGGCTAA
This sequence comes from Vernicia montana, assembly GCA_949750685.1. Lineage (NCBI taxonomy): Eukaryota > Viridiplantae > Streptophyta > Magnoliopsida > Malpighiales > Euphorbiaceae > Vernicia > Vernicia montana. The sequence continues at coordinate 6,411 of CATKHJ011080685.1, forward strand.
AGCCACCGACGCCGTTTCCTTAAAGACAACCGGAGACCTGGCAGGACTTCTCGACAACATTTTTTCTTTGACTATAGATAAGAGCTTGAGCTCGCCTTCCGATGAAGTCCGTTCAAGAGACAAGGAAACCGGTCGGGTCGACGAAAATTTCGGACCACCCAGATCCGACTCCGAAGTTGATAATTGGCAAGCATAAGTTTTCAATATCGGCGTTGAACTGCTTCGTAGAAGCATTTTGTTTTTTTTTTTTAATTACTATTTTGTTTGTGTTTTCGGATAATTATGGTTGTTATTTTTTACTTTCTCTCTTGAAACCCTGAAATGGGTCTCAGAGACAAAAGAATGATAAAATTATAAAAATGGAAAAGGATGGAATGATCCTTCCATTAATCAGAGGGTAAGGCTTAATAAATAGATAATACGACACATTATGCCTTTGCCGTTTGATTTTGATCCTGTGGCAGATATGTACGGTTCGTTGAGAATTTTGGGGGGAAGATTTTGACTTTTTCTTTTCTTTTCTATTTTTATAAAGTGGTATTTGTCCTCTTATCACCGTCGGATTCAATTACTAATTTGGAGATATTGAATTTTGAGGGTCCGATAAGAACTTTATCAGAAAATATTAAAGAGAGAGTCAAATTCTTAAGGTGGTGCAGCAATTTAGGAGACAAACAGGTCCTCATCATTTTTATGCTTAACGTGTTAATTAAAGTAAATTTGCTTTTCCTTCTAAAGGATCGATCATAAGTTTATTGTTTATATCCTATAAATTTTTAGTTAAATAGTATTAAAATCGTCAATGTGAATAAAAAATTTTGAATTTAAATTCAGTTAGAAGCAAATTAAAAAAATAAAATAATAATTCTAATTAGGTGCTTAATTTAAACATCTCCAAATTAAAGGATTAGGTGTCTTTTTTTTTTAATCCAAGGAGTAATAGGTTAAAATTACAGTAAAATGTAAATTCACAAAAGAAAAAGGATTGTATAAATATTATTTAGTTCAATAGTATTATTATCTGGTTTCTATAGATACAACATTTCAACATCTAACCATTCAAATCAATTAACCATAACCAAAATTTCAACAATAGGACCCATCCTTCACAATTCCCATTCAATGTTTCTTACTGCACTACTACTACTACTTTATGTACAATTTTATTGGGTTTGTGTTTATCTACACTGAAGATAAGACTGTTGGGGAAAATAAAATAATTGTGAGCTAGTCTTCTTCTTTTTTCATGGAAACTTCATTGCGATAGCGATCATATCTGACTTTGTTGCATTGAAAAATAAATATTTAATTATTGAATTATTAATTTAATAATAAAATAATAATTTGATTTAAAATATTTAGATATATGATCACTAGACTAATAATTTAATTTATTAATAATTTTTTAAAAAAATATAACCAAATATTTCAAAATAGATTATTTAACACTAATTTCAAATTTTAATTAATAATTATACTCATTTAGTGAAAATTACATTCTAATTATCCTCAATGAGAAAATCTTGTATCTTGAGGAAAATAACTCTCTTAAGCCCACAACATGAAAGGAAATAAGATTATTTTCTTTCCCCTTTTATTTTCCATCAATCTAAACATAGTATAACTAACAATCTTTGTGCAGAGACTTCTTAATCCTCCTTGGCTAATCCCTGTTTTCTTCTTTTGTTTATTCTTGGTTGGCTTCTTGCTTGCTCCTGTACGTTTCTTTTCTTGCCTGTATTATCTTTAGTTCTGTACACATTTAAATAATTAAATATTAAATGATTTTTTTTTTTGCCAAGTGCTTTATTATATGTCTATATATATATATAAAGAGAGATTCCTTATGTTTGGTAGTCAAAATGAATGTACATCAATTGAAAGCTCTTTTTAAAATTGCAATAAACTTTCCATTGATGCCTTAACTGAGTTAGCTAAGGCTGAGGTACTAAGTTCGATTCTCACCGTTATATGAATTTAATTGATAATTTGATTTTTATCTATATTGAATTTGTAATATTTGATGTAATTGTTAGTTTGATTTTTATATTTAGTATATGTATTATATATAATATTTATTGGAAAAAAAAATTGCAATCAACTTTTGAGAGACAAATACCTTATTCAATAATACAACATTGAGTTTTCAATATCAAGACCCTGTTTTGGATGTCTTCAATTTTGTTTCTTTTAAGCTTGTCCTTATTGCTTTAGGTTAACATCATGTTGTTAATGCAAGGCATTAGTATTTGGCACAAAAACAAATGCAAGGCTTTAGTGTTTGGACTTGTACTAACTTTACTCTTATTCCATGAAATTGGACTGGAATTAAATTTGAAGCCCAGAATGTTAGAAACCTATATTTTCAAGTTGGGCTAAAATAAAATATTTGGTGTTGTTATTGGGCTGCAAAAGGATTTAGACCTAATTCCAACTACCCATTTGAAAATATTTGTCAAATCCATGGGTTGAATATTCCAGGCAAAGGGTCTAATTTTCACATGTGTGTTTGCAAACATGTAATGCTGGTGGGTGACATTTTTGGTGAAAACATTGCCCCACCTGTTTTTTAATGGATTGTTGTTAGGACTTAGCTCATTGCTTTGATTTGAGGACTTGAATCTTTTTTTTATATGAAAATCCCAAGTCAGAAAACTAGTAAATTAGATGACAGAATGAAGTTTTTGACTAAAAAGGGATATGTTTCCACTTTATTGGATTCTTCCCCCCTATCCATCTATTTCTTTATAACCACTACAGATTTTCTTAGCAGCTTCTTTGATTTTTATTCTTTTTAACACATCTCACTAAATCATGCAGTAATACAAATCTCTATAAACTACCTATTTCATATTTTCTAGAAACCTAAGTATATAATATATATACAAATTCCCTAGAAAATACCGCAATTATGATTTTAAATACGAAATGGATGAGTGTCACATGGATATGACACAGCAATTGAATTTTAGCATTTAATTAAATAAGCATAGAATCGTGTATAATCAAATATTAATTGCTGTACTTAGTATTCTAATGTATTTAACATCCACGTATCATACACTCCTAAATCCTGATAATAATGTAACTTGGCAAAAAAGAAAAAAAAAAATTCCTGATAATGTAGCCAAGTCAAATCCTGACATCTTATCAAGAATTATTATTTAAGCTGGCTGCATACATATAATAATCCCCCATTTCCATGAAATATCAGGTGAAGACATGAGCATTGAGTTGGTTGGGACCCCTACCAGGTGCGCCAGCTCAGAATAATAATATACAGTAGAGTCAAATTCCTACAACTCGGCCTCAAATCTCAGTAACATTCAAAACAAAGGCCACAGGACATAATGATTTTTGGGAACTAAGTCCACATACACAGCATAAAATAAAAAGAATTATTAAGCAAGCAACCACCAAGTTACAAATGACCATATTTATTATTATTTTATTTTATTTTATTTTTATTTATCATCATTCCACAAGGTGAGAAAAGCATACAACACAAAGGGTGGATATATATTTCATTACATAATAAAGTGGTTGCAAAATACAGTTCTTAAAGAAATGAAGCCTGTAAAAACTAGGGCTTGGATTAAAAGGAGGAAAAAACAACCATTCCTTCGAGGAGAAAGGTTGTCATGGCAGACACTATAACTTGCTGCCATGGCCAAAGCCCGCAATCACAAGGCACCATATCTGGGAACTGCCAACAGCAACCAAAGTAACTGAACCTATATATCCCTACCCTTTGAGGTAAACAGACCCAACCATCACGTTTGACACATGACTACAAAAAACATGAAAGACTCGCAATGGACAGACTTGACACTGGTAGGTCATGCAAAGCTTCACCCCTACAAGGTTAAAGCTAAAACATCAAGGGTCAACCCTGAAACAGGTAACAATGAAAATCTAAAGAGGAAAAAAAAAAAAAAAAAAAACAGAACCCAGTTAACTGTATTCTCAGGGAATTGTGGCTACGATGAAAGTACACCCCGACAGTTTCGGAGCTAAAAATGCTTCTAACAAGTTTCTGATTAACAGAAACCTGTAAAAAAAGGGAATCAATAGCCACATTCCCAGGAAAAGGAACTAAGTACTGGAAGACAGACCCATGGCTGATGGACCCAAAAACTACACAAGCTGCTGCTGCTACTCACAAAAACTAACTAGATTCTGAGGCTAATTACTTTGAATCCCGTGTATCATTTCTGTCATTCTAATTCTGGAACGGGATTTTTTTTTTTTCTTCCCTCCTCGCTTAGGAAAGGATATCGCACCTCCACAGCCGCTCCACAAGCAAGTCGACAGTGCTGGTACTGATGGCGTTGCAGTGCTGGAGATTCAATCCTAAGAGTGTCTGGCCCATTTTTACAAGGGCAGGTAAGCTCTTGTCTGATACCATAGAGCAACCTGACACCGAAAAGATCTGCAGATTGAGCTGGTTTGAGCGAGCCAGGACTACAAGCCCAGAATCTGAGATAGCACACTTTGAGACATCAAGATCACTGAGCAACAAGCAGTTCTCTGCAATTGCAGCCAAACTTGCATCAGTAATTTTCCCACATCCATCAAGATTCAACACTTCAAGAGTCCAACCATGTTGCTCAGTTAATGCTAACACTACTTTGTCAGACAAATTCACACAGCCACTAAGATTGACCTTCACCAAACCAGCCTCACAGCCCTCAAGTAATGGGATAAACCCAGCATCAGTTACTCCCTGGAGTCCACTAAGTTCCACATGCTGCAATTGGGGGCACAACTTCCCCAACAGAGCCAAGCTACCATCACCAAAACCTGGGCAGTTACGGATAGACAGTGAGCGTAGGGAATTGCAAGGAGACAACTGACGCACTCCCAGATTTAGTTCTCTAATTCCCAAGCAGTTCATGAGAGCAAGAGCCTTCAACTTTGCACCACAGTTTAAAAGGGAACCAAAAAACCCAAGCTGGGTGATCCTGTGGCACTCCTCCAACTGCAGGCTCTCTAGTGACTCTGCAGCTTTTACAAATGAGACCAATCCATTGTCAGATAGGAATGCGCATTTGCGGAGGCAGAACTGCCTCAAATTTGGGCAACCCTTCCCCATTGCTTCAAGCCCAGCATCTGTCACTCCTCGGCAAGATGTAACTGCAAAGGACTTCAACTTCTGTAAGCCATGGCCATTACCCATGACCCAAAAGCCCCTCTCAGTCACATTTGGGAGGCTTGTGAGAACAAGATCAGTGACTGCCTTGCCATAGTGTCCAACAACAGCTAGAGATACATCAGTAATGTTCAAAGCCTGGAGCTTCACCTTTGCCAGAACATACGTGGCTGAAGATACCAGACTTGCAATTCCTTGATCCCCAACAACTGGGCAGTCCTTGATTGAGACAGATTTCAGACTGGTGCAATATTGGCCAACGGCTTGCAGACCTTCATTCCCAATGTTCGAACAAGATTCTATAGTTAGATCAGTCAGATTAGGACAGTTCTTTGCAATTGCTAGCAAACCCTTGTCAGAAATCTCAGGACATCCGCAAAGATCAAGCTTCTCCAGCATATGGCAGCCATTAGCAATCTCGAACAGGCCTTCATCACCAAGGGAAGGCAAATTCCACAAGGAAAGAGCCCTCAGAGAAGGGCAGCCACGGGCAATTGCCCTCAGGCCTACACTTGTCACCCCACAGCTAGAATTGCTTCCACGAATAGAAAGCTTGCCCAAACCTCCCCGACTAGAAGTTCCAACCGCAATAGCTGCAAGTCTAATATCTGTGGCCTTCTTCCCCTCCAAGCTTCTGGACAAGTATCCATCATCCTCAATTTCCAGATCTTCAGCCTCAGATTTCACCTCCTTCACAGCTGACTCGTTCAATGATTGGGTAGTTTTCTTGCTGCAAAGTTCATCCCTGGACATATTGCTCAAAAGAGCAAGCCAGCGCTTTGAAACACATGCGCAGGCACTCCTTTCCTCTCCTCCAGGCAACCGTCTGAAGATTTCAAATAGACATTCATCAGGCAAAACCTCAATAGATGCCTGTTTTTTCTGCTCAAACCTCTCTCCACTGAAAACAAATGGAGCACTGATGCGAGACCTCTTGCGAGAAGTAAAATATACATCCACATGGCGACCAAGGGACAAAAAGAGGCTCGGCTCCTTGGGATTTGGGTAAATTGACCCCCCAGGGCAAAAATCATCATCTCCTGAGAAACCAAAAAAAAAAAACTTCCATTAATACAAGAAACCCCATATAAAAATCAATAAGATTTGATAAATTAGCCTCAATTTCTAGCAATCCAGGAGGAAACTACAGAAGATTAACATGCTTCTTAGTTCCAAATTGGCAAGTTAAAACAGAAAATTTTGATCAAAAGCAGCCGTTCATCATTATCTGCATCAACAGTGCACATAGATCTGGAGGTAATTATTATCATGTTCTAAATCCAAGTCAAAATATTGGACAGCTATGGCTTTTGACAACTAATCTTATTGATGATGAAAAGTATTGTCTATCATCAAAAGCCATTGCTTGTGGCTTTTATCACCAATTGGTGATGTTGATCTCAAATCTTTCCAGTCAGGATCTACCAATAAAACCTAGAGATACCACCTTATATTATTCACAATTAATCATCTAATATAAGACCTCAAATTCTGTCTTTTGCACCACTAAATTGATGACATAATAAACCCTAAATTGAAATTCTGTGCATAAGAAGACTCAGGTATGCCTAAAATGAAAAGCTAGCATAGATGGGTTCAATATCCCATACTCCTCCAAAACCAAAACAAAACAAACCCTAAAAGAACCAGACTTCAGTTTCCTTCAATTACATCTATTAACTTAAAACCAAACATAACAGTTTCAATAACATCCATCTTTGTTCCACATAAATATAGGTCCCCTAAAATCAAAAACTCCTATAATCAGATCCAAAAACACTAAGCAGAAAATTACGATAATATCCATAAACCATTAAGCATCCCTAAAACAACCATAGGACCTTAAGAAAACACATCTATTTAATTCTAGTGAACCTGATCTACAGGGAAACATCAATAAATCAACCATAAATTCAAATTCCTGTGTACGATCTACCTTATGGTATCACTATCACAAAATAAATCCCATAAAAGCTTCAAAGCAACAAATAGAGAACACAGTCCAAAAACCCATTTAGTCAAAAGCAAAGATGATCTAAAAAATTAAACCCATATATCTGATCTATCAAAAAAGCTAGAAAAACATATCAATAAAGCTAAAAATGAACAAAAAGATTCGAATTATTCAAAAAATTAAAAAAACTTACCAGCGAATCCAAAGAGCTCAGACATGGGTACAGCTGAAAAAACCCCGGGAGGTCAAATCCGCACCGTTTAGCACAAAAAAACCCTCCAAAGAGAGCAAAAAAGAGAAACCCAACAACAAAAAACGCTAACAAACCACCTATTAGAGCTTGAAAACACGAATGCATGAGAGAGATGGCGCTACAAGAAAATGGAAACCCTATCAGATAGGGCAAAAAGAAGTAAAAAAGAGAGAAAAGAGGGAGAGAAACAAGAAGATAGAGAAATGAATGAAAGGCGTGAGTTGAGCAAGTCAGAAGCTTTATTGCAAGTGGAGTGTGGTTTCGGTACATGACAATACACGCTAAGATACCCCAAATGCAATGTATCTGCATAAAGAAGTGGGGTTTCTTTGTTATATTCTCCCTCTCCCCACCAAATTTCAATACCAGAAACCAGCTAGTTGTTTCGGTTTTGCCTTTCCTTTTGTAGGGGTTGTTTGGTTGCGAGGTTACGTTTTGGGGTTGTTTGTTTCTCGTGGTTAATTTTCAACCTTATTGATAGATACTAGATAGTTTTATAATAATAAAAATCAATAATAATTTCTAAATTATATGTCACCATTTTGCTACAATGTTCATTAATAATATAATATTACCCCCAAAGATAAGAAAAATCTTTGGAAAAAAAAATAATAATAAGAAAAATGGTGAATTCAATGAATTTAATTTAATGTTCTGATTTTATCCTACATCATAGTTAATTAATTATTTTTTAAAAAATATATAATTTTGACAATTTTATCCAAATCTTAATACAAATACTTGGATAATTAAGGTGTATATATTGAGAATTTGTTATTTTTATTTGTTTTTCTATTAAGAAATTATAATAGGATATAAATAATATAAAGTATGAAATATATTTTTGTTTTTATAAATTTATGAATCATTAAAAAAAGAAAAACTATATGCTATATTGATATGTTTATATGTTTATATTAATTTTAAATAATATTTATTAGTATTTGAGAGAAAAAATGATGTATTGAGTGCTAAATGATATATTTATAAGCAATGGAGAAGGGAGGGAATTGCCCCCTTATAAATAAAAAATTATACTAATTAAAATTTTAAAATTTTAATTTGTACTCCTTAATAAATAAAATTTGACCCTTTTATTTTTATTTTCTAAAAAGAAATTAAAAAACAAATTGAGAAATAAAAAAATATATAATTTCATGTATGATAATTAAAATAATAATTAAGGAGAAAATAAATAAATAAATAATATAATTTTAGTTAACTTAATATATTATTATTATGCAAATAAAATAATTAATTTAATTATTTCCTTAGATGTATTTTCTATTTAAAAAAAAACAAAGGTTTAAATGTATTTGTCTTTCATTATTTTAATTTTTGGATCTCATATTAATTGAGTATGAATATGTGTTAAAGTGAATATATGTATTAATATAATTTATTAAAATCATCATAATTTTAACAAAAAAATTATTATATTTTTATTTATTTATTATTTTAAAAAATAAAATATTTTGTTTCAAAAAAATTAAATATTTTATGGATATTTATGTATAGATATTTGCCCCTTTAATTAAAAATCATGATTTCATCCCTATTTATAAAGATAAATAAGTTCATGTGAATTTTATTCTATCTCAAAATATAAATACAGAGAGATTAAATTTACAATATAAAATTATTTGTTTATATTTCTTTTATCTTTTTTGGTTTGCAGTGAACTAGTGATCAAAAGTATTTTTAAATTAATTTATATTTGTATCAAGTGTGTATTTCTCTTCGATAAATTTAATAACACCTTATACTTAATTTATTTATTAACATCTAATTTTGAAATATAATCCAAAAATTGAATTATAATAAAAAAATATATATTCATTTTATTTTATTATTTTAAATTTTGATGAACTATCTTGTCTTTTCGCCTGTAAGCTCTAAGTCTCTAATTAGAGTCGTTACCTATTTTGATAGCATTTTTTTTTTACCAAAAAATATTGTGTATAATGCAAGGTAACTCTCATAATTGTCAATTTATAACAATTCAATATTGATAAAAAAATATATATAATAAATATACAATAAATCTACCAACTTTCTCACATTATGTGAAAATTATCGATCTCATGCCTTGATGCTCACTAAATGTGTTGTCTCCTAGATAACTTGATAACATTCTGTTGCCTCGCTAAAATTTATTATTTATATAAATTATCTATAAATTAGGTGCATTATAAAACGACTCTCATTCTATTAGAGTGAAACCAAATTCTATAGATTTTCATTAAAGTTGTTGTTTGACATCCTCATCCTCTTTTTATAGAACGTTGGTTCTAGTTCAAAAGCTTGGGTTGCGTATTTTTATTCTAGCTTTGTGCCTCGGATGAGAGAGAAAGACTCGACTAAGGCGAGAGGGAGAAGTCAAAGGAATGCGAATTTAGGACACTACCATGTTCTACCAAATGGACAAGTTCGTCAACAAAGAAGTAGAATATCTATATATCTCTATATATATATATATGAAAACAAATATTCATTGGATGATAAAATAAAACAATATATAATTATAATATTATAAAATATTATAATATTATAATTTACTTTAAAAATAATATCAAAACAAAATATAAAATAAATTGACGAGAGATAAGATAATCAAATTTAAATTAAGCCTAATTAAAGAAGGCCAATTAATGAAGTCATTGAAGTACAGACTCAACTGATACATTGTTCATTTACAATGCTCATATCTATGAGTTCGTTGTGCGAAGTTCATCAGAAAAACCTTATTGACTAAGGAACTAAGGCTAGTAATCTTAGCCCTTAGCTTTTGTCCAACGATCATCACCTGAATATCACAGTCACATGTTCATGTATTGAAGCATCTATCACTTGTCAAGCAGACAAATGAGGGTCTATCAAGGGGAAAAGTCTGACTGGAGGCAGCGCACCTCTCTTTGGCACATGTGGGTTCACCAACTCATACATAATTAGATATACGGTCCATGCTGTTCATGTACAAATTGGCGTTTAACACCCCTCTCATCAAAGCTAGAGTAAACATCATTACACTTAGACTATGTGCTCATCATCTATCAAGTCTAAAATTATAACTTGCTCTCTACATTTTCTCATATCATTCTCTTCACTAAAAATACTCTATGATTCAAGGAATATTATCTTCTTCCTAAGAACTCTAAGTCACCATTATTGATTTAAGTATTTGAGTGCTTTTGCCGAATACAAGGCTCGACTCTCTGATGTTTCTTATTTGTCTTGCAAGCCCAAGGAGCACACCCAATAAAATCTAGCCCATTACAACACAATCATTTGATAAAGTATTCATCATAAATAATAATATTAATTTCAATTTAAATGTTTGGATAGTACTCGATAATAAATAATAGTTACTGTTTAACTTTTTCAATAGTCTTTCCATGGCAAATGGTATAAATATATATTTTTCAATCCTTCCATTTTTTTAAAAAAAATTCTTATAATTAATAAAATAAACAATTGAATTTCTCCATTATTGTTGGGTGTATATGATGCCCATACCACCTCCATACACAAGCACCCGTCCCGTTTTTGAACATATGACATGATATGTGTAAATAATTGCTAAATTATTGTATTTTTCTCACGATAAGGTGCATTATATTTAATAATTTTATAGCTTAAAAAAATTATATAATGAAAATTTTACATAATTTTATAAAATAATAATTAAAAGTATTGAGTTATTAACAAGTCTCAATGATTTTTTTTTTTTTTTGCCAAATGTCTCAATGATTTTATTGAAATTACTAATTTTAAAATAATAAATATCAATGTGCTATATGATCAATTTTATAGATATTATATTAATTTATTTTTTTCCTTGTCATTTTTGAAGCCCTCTTTTAACCTGTTGTTCTTAATGAAGGAACACCGTCCTTAAATGTTTCCTTGCCAGCAATGCAATAGTGATGCTGGAAATCATCTCTAATGTTTTTTTTTTCTTTTTCTTTTTTTTTTCTAAAAAGTTTATAGTTAAAAATTAATATATATGTATATATATATACACTAAGATAAATTAGTATAACACTTAAGAGATATCTTATAATTAACATTTCAATCTCTAACATTTAGTTTTTAAACTCATTTTAAGAGAATATTTAATATTAATTAGCATGCAAATTGATCTGAACAAAAAATTCTTCGATTAGAACAAAAAAAAAAATCATATTAAAATTAGAAAATGCAAAAGAGATGAAAACATTGTATTATGATTTGAGCTTAAAATTAGAATCATAAAATATAACTTTAGGCAAACTCAATTGTCAAATTGCTTAGTAAATAACCAATTTACTTATAAAAAATTTCAAGATTTTCGTATTATAATGGGTGACACATAATGTAGAATTTCAGATTTCCAGTGTAAAACACGTGAAGTACTATTAATTTACTTTTTTTTTTTTTTCTTTATTAAAGAGAAACTTTCAACTTGAGTTTTTTTAAAATATTGTTTTATCCTTTATTTTCTCCTAAGATATGATGTTTATTTGGTAAGTGTATTATATATCAAATCAATGTTATATCAAATATTACATCTCAATATAAGTTGAAAATAAATTGGGAAATCGTACATACGATACGACTTTCTAACAATTCAATTCTGATTTTACTACTAAATTAAAGTTTCATGGTATAATGTTATTTTTTAGTACTAAAACAACAAAGAGGACAAAAATATATTTAAATCTCAATAAGGTATGTATTTATTAAAAAATTGGTCTTAAAATGGTTAGACAATGTTTAATTTAGTAATAATATATACATTGTAAGGGTATATTTATGAATTTTTGATAAGTTATTTAAAAAAAAAAAAAAAAAAAACAATAATTACATGGGGGAAGATATGACCAATTCGGGTCTTAGGGCATTGACAATGAAAGTGTAATTAATGTAGATTTGAATCCGCATGAAGTGACTATTGACTAATATAGGGCTGCTGGTCCTATGGGTCCATAGTTTCCTTAGTTGGGGTTCATTTGATTAATTACATTGATGTTTCCAGTTAATTTTATTTTTATTATTATTATTATTTATTTTTTTTTTGCCAAGAGTTAATTTTAATAAATTACAAGTCTTCTCTCTAAAAGTTGCATTCACAATAATATAGCCTATGAAGAAAAAACAAAAACCTATTAGATTAGCATATAATAATACAATTAAAAAATATGTTACAAATCAATTTTCTAACATTAAACTCACTTAGGCCATCTCCAATCCATAACACCAAAATGCAGTAACGTTCACATCAAAATGATGTAATTACAGTAAATTCATCTCCAATCATCAACTCTATTTTTAACACCAAAAAAAATATTTCGTATATATTCCTTTTTATTTCTCATTTTTTATTACTTCAATACTATTTTATTTCACAAATTATGCTTAAATCTATTTTTTTTTTTACATATTCATCTAATAAAAATATATTTTATTATTTAATAATATTACAAAAATTAAATATTTAATTAAATTTTACAAAAAAAATAAAATAAAATGGCGTTGCAACAGTACCAAGCCAAATTTGGCGTGGTACTGTTGTTAACAACCGATTTGCAGTGGTAAATGGCGCTGGGTTGGAGCAATTCCCAGCGCCATATTGGCCAACCCAGGCCAATTATGGCGTGGGTTGGAGATGCTCTAAGCCCTTGAGTTGCTTTCACAATTATGAAATGCAGTTAAAGAACTAGTAGTTACCGATAGAAGGTCAACACCATCAGGTCCCAGTGGTGGAACAGCGCGTGCCAGGTTTTGAGGCTCCCACTGTGGATAGACATGCCAGTCACGCAGTTTAGTAACTCCTGGCCATTGCATTTCAGTTGGCGTTCCCAGCAACCTTCCAATGGAAAGCAGGATTATAACCATGATTGATAATGGGAGATGAGGTCTAGTCTAGAATAACATGGTAATAAAGGAACAAATAGAAAGTAAATATAAAAGAATTGCACGAGCCTCATAGCCACAACAAAAGGCTAAATGGTCAGTTTTGAGCCTCTGAAAAAATTAACACTAGTAGACTAAATAGAACAATCACAAAGAAAGTATTATAACATTCTCACAAGTATATTGCAGTACAATTTTGTAGAACTGTTACATAACTAAACAGATAAGCAGCAGCATAATCACAGGCTTAAATCAATACCTAAAAATATGAAGCAACTGTTGAAATTCAGAGTCTCCGGGAAACAGAGCTTGTCTTCTGACCATTTCAGCTGCAAAGAGTGGCCAAAAAATAAAACCCAGAAATAAGACATCGCGGTTGTAAATGAAATCAAATTGATAAAAAAAAAAAAAAAAATCACATATTGTGGATGGAGAATTTTATCGAGCGGCATGAGAGCAAAAAGAAATTGGAAAAAAAAATCAAAAGAATTAGATGCAAAGTTAAGTAATTAAATTAAATAAAAGAGAAAAAGAAAATGGAGATTACCGAAGATACAACCGACCGACCACATATCTACGGCGGTAGAGTAATGAGTAGAGCCAAGCAAGACCTCAGGAGCTCTATACCAAAGAGTAACAATCTCATGGGTGTAACTCTTGAGAGGGACAGTAAAAGCACGGCCAAGGCCAAGATCGGCGATCTTAAGAATACCTTTATCCTGATCTAGTAAAAGATTCTGAGGCTTAAGATCACGATGAAGAACACCATGACTATGACAATGAGCAACGCCTTTACAGAGCTGAAACAAGAAACTCTGAATAAGACCAGGAGAAAGAGGCCTAGGGTTAGGTCCTTTCCGATGAGAATCAATAAATTTCTTTAGATCTGTGTCAAGATACTCAAAAACTAAGTAGAGATTGGATTTGGAAATGGAATTTTCCTTATTATTATTATCATCGGCGGTGGTGGTAGAGGCGGCATTAGCGTCGACGTGCTCGACGCAGAGGAGACGAACGACGTAGAGAGATTGAGAAAGCATTTGAAGCAAAGAAACTTCTCGGAGCGCCGTCGGAGGAATGCCTTCTTCGTCCATCTCTAGTCTTGTTTTCTTCAAAGCGACAAGTTGGCCGGTCGTTTTGTCCTTGGCTTTGTAAACCTTGCCGTAAGTCCCTTCACCAACCTTCTCTAGCTTCTCGTACTTGTCCATTGTTACTGTGTGTTCCTCTTTCTCTGTTAGAAAGCAAATCAGTGAAGCCTTATGTTATGTTATTGTAACGGCTGTCTCTGTAGTCTGTATCGAGAAAGAGAGAGAGCGAGAGGGAAATGAGTGAGTTGTCATAATTTTGAATTTCAAATTTGTTAAACAAGGAGGGAGCGTCTTTCTACTTTTACTCCTCTTTTTTTTCTTTTTTTTCCCTCATTTTCTTCTTGTTATTTTCCTTCCTTTTATCAAACAAAGGCTTACTCTTGGTGCAAAAAAAAAACAAACAAACAAAACAAAGGCTTACTCTTTTTCTTTTTTTTTTTCCCTTCTATTTTTGCTAATAATAGATTAAAAAAAATAATTAAAAGCTTCTTTTTTTTTTTGAAAATAAATTTTCATTACTGAAATGTTAACATAATATGTCTTATGACCGAATACAGTAATTTTATAACTAATTATTCCCTTATGATAATAATATATTCTCTTATGAAAGCGGTATAACGGTTCGTAATCGAGAATATAGTCATTATTCTCGATTACTGAAATGTTATGACCGAATAATTAAAAGCTTCTTTTTTTTTTTGAAAATAAATTTTCATTACTGAAATGTTAACATAATATGTCTTATGACCGAATACAGTGATTTTATAACTAATTATTCCCTTATGATAATAATATATTCTCTTATGAAAGCGGTATAACGGTTCGTAATCGAGAATATAGTCATTAAGCTACTTGTTAGATGAACTATTCTCAATTGTGGAGAATGAGGTATCAGTTCATTGTAGTACAAATGCTTTAAAATTATTTATGGTCGTAGGACTATTCACTTAGGTTGTACTAATTTCGAAAACACCATCACCTCTATTTGTCTTCCTAATTAGTATAAATTACTAATAGTAGGGAAGTGGTGAGTCACAAACCACTTAACTAAGATATCAGAACAAATATATGGACACTCATTGGATAAGTAGTCAAACTGTAATGCAAGATTATATCTAACAAAGAGTTTTACTGTTTGTCAATAAGTTATCATCCTGATCATATTTATGCATATAATCCTTCGACATGAGGTGACACGCATTTTATATATAGGTGGTTAAAGTTTGTTACTACTTACATGATGGGACTAGCCACGCACTAACATATATCATGTGGTGGTTTTAGCTAGTTATATATGGAGGTACAAGATCAACTAATATAGGATTTATTGCCTCGAGTAAACAAGGATAAAGTAGCTATTGGAAGGCAAATAAAAGAAGATAGTGCTTCCAAATTACCTTTGCCATATGAGAATTGAATTGAGGCTAAGTTAATTTCTAGCTTCTTCATTTCTTATTTTCCTTGACTTGTGCTGTTGATTAGTATTGATGATTGAGGATGAAACACCAAATACACCTAGTTTTCACAAAATCTTAATTGAGTTCCAAGACAATTGTGGATGGCTTGGTCATTTTGGACAATAAGAGAGGTGATCGAAAGCACCTTGAATTCTAAGAGCGAGTTTGATCAAGCGGTGCTTATGTGAATGGATTAAAAACATCACATTTTGAGTGCATAGACCAAAAGCCGAATCAACTCATAAATGATATATTTTGGACCAAATTTGATTATATTCTTGTGGGAAATTTTTTGTGACCATGGACTTCGAAGAAATTTTAACACTTTCCGCTCACATTTTCCACGCCAAATTGATCACATGATAGGTATTTTTTCCTTCATGAAAGTCTGAAACTAATGTGCTATTGAACCTCATTTTGAAAATTTTATATATTTATGTAAAATAACTCACAAGATTAAAACTTCTATTTTTTTTTTTCAGAAAACGTATAATTAAAGAATAAAAATTAAGAAGAAAACAAACAAGCCTTGGCAATCCAATTAAGAATCATAATTTTATGAGGAAAGTTTTCTTTTCTTTTATTTAAAAAAATCTCTTGAAATTTGTTTTGATCCTATACCAAGATTTCGAGAAACAAAAAAAAAAGTATTCTATAACATAATTCAAATATTAAAATACAATATATTTTAAAATTAATAGCAAAAACCAAAGTGTTATGGCACACTTCAGGTATATTATTACAGTAATCCTTTCAAAATAATAATTTTAAATCATAAAATTTGATAATGATCCATTAAATTTTTTTAATTATTATTTTGATACTGAGCTATTACACTGTCCTACACACTTTTTTTTTTAATCATAAAAGAAATAAGAGAATGAAAGGGTAAATTATATTGGTGAGCACCAAACTTTATACTTAATTTAATTCTTAATTTAATTTTTGTTTCAATGGCAAGTCACCCACAGGAATCCGCTGACCGAAATGTTAATATGATACTAAAAATATAATGTTTGATTAAAAAAAGAGTGTATCATATCATATTATCCATATTTCAAAAAAAAAAAAATCATATTATCCTAATTTAGAATAAACTCACTAATTTAATTAGTAAATGTGTCAAAAAATTTAAATAAATAAAAATAAAATAAATAGCAAGAGCACATTAATACATTGTTCATTCAACTTTCGAAGTGAAAAATCAAAATGTATCCAAAATTCATAATGGGCAGCCTAACATCCCAAGAGCAAGTCAAAATGGCTTATTTAAAAAGGTAATACGCCGTACATGATAGGCTTCCGCATTGCACAGTTGCCAATCAAAATTTAAGCAAACCTAATGAGAATTTTTAGGCTCATGTTAATCCTAGTTATCGATTACTTCAATGAGAGTAGGCTCATAATCACTAGGAGCCTCAAGTCCATGGAGATTTATCACAGTCGCAGCCACATTGGCAAGTCCACCGCTGGGAACATCCTTGCGGAACCTGACACCAGGTGCCAATCCAGGGCCTCCAATTGCAATAGGCACCTAAAAGAACATCAGAATTGGAGAGGTCAAATTACAATCCAAACAAGATGGACAATGCAAACTAATAAACTAAATCTCACTCTCACTAAATGTTTCCAGCTCTTTCCTTCCCTTAGGGGCAGGGTATTTCAACCTACTTAAATTGAGGTCCTTCATATTCATTTTCATGTGATCAGCTAAGGGCAACCACAATTCATTCAGCATCAATTCTTATAAATTTACTGACAAAGAATTGAGTAAACTTACTGGTTGAAGGGTGTGAGAGGTTAGAATCTGAATGTTGCCATTCTTATCAGGAAGAGGTTTCCCAGACTTGTCCCTTTTCACCATGTCCTCAGCATTGCCATGATCTGCAGTAACAACGTATATTCCACCAACCTGCTCTATGGCATCAATGATCATCTGCAAAAAAAAGTGTCTTCTGTCAGCAAAATGGCAGCCACAATATAATTTCCATCTACTTTCCCAGTATTTTAATGACAGCTCTCTGGATTGGTTCTTCCAAAATTACTCTCAGCTTTATTCTAAAACACATTTCTAAAATAATAAGGAAAACAAAATCGAAACACAGATAAATTGATACAAATTACCAACAGCATCCATTCCAACTATCAACTGAATACCCAAATGTCCAGTTAATTGAAAACTTAATCTCTGAAATAATGGCAAGATAAACATTAATAAAGATCAGTTATACCTTGACAGCACCATCAGCAGCCTTGCATGCAACAACAGTGGCTTCAATATCTCCTGTGTGTCCAACCATGTCACCATTTGGTAGGTTAACGCGAACCTATACAAACACGTGAAAGAACAAGTTATTCACTGTTCTGCTTTAACTGTAGTACTCACTTATCATTGAGCACATGGTTTGTACAATAATTACCTGATGGAATTTCCCGCTGAGGATAGCATCCCTTGCCTTCTCTGCAATCTCTATTGCCTTCATTTTTGGTTGTACGTTGAATGTAATTCCAACGTCACTGGGAATTTCAACATATTCCTCCATTTCTGGGTTGAAATAACCAGAGCGATTTCCATTCCAGAAGAAAGTGACATGACCAAATTTGACAGTCTCACTGTTGAACAAATACATGCATATGTTAAAATAATTAAAGCTGCGACTAGTTTTCACTATCCCGCCAAAGTACGGATCTAGGATAGAAAATGGAGTATGCAGCTATAATCACAACAGTTCAAATATGCATACACACTCATACAACACAGAAAAGGAAAGACAACATACACATATGCAGCATATAAAACATGGTTTTCCTTATCTGAGAAAGGAAAGATAATTTTAGCATGGTATAAATAAAAAATACTGATGGGGCTGGCTCACCTGCAAGCAAAGGTACGAACACCATTATGCACTAAATATTCACCAGATGTTCTTTCTATCTCTGGAGGAGATACAAGGTAATGGTTTGGAAGCTTCAACTCGCCATCATACTGAAGCATTCCAGCATAATGGATTTTAGGGAATCGAACTCTATCAAATTTGTCAAAATTCTCATATTCAAGTGCCTTGGCAAGCATAACCATACGATCTGCACGGAAGTTGAATGTGACAACAGCATCACCATCCACAATTGGGCCCACAGGCTTTCCACTCTCATCAACTATGACAAAAGGAGGTAAGTACTGATCATTGGCTTTGGGTTCTTCCCTTAGTTTCTTGACAGCTTCAACAGCACTCCGAAACTTGTGTGGGGCTTCACCAAGAACCTGAGCATCCCATCCTCGTTTGACAACATTCCAGTCATTCTGCAAAAGATAAAGAGAAAGAATTACACATACGTGGGAAAGTAATGTTTCAATCACTCAAACCGTTAATGCAAAAATAACTTCAACCACATAGCTACTAAACAATACTACAATAGACATACAAATCCAACGTAAATATTTAAATTAACATGTCATATCATATTGCATCACAGTACATAAATATAATTGTCAGACAAAAAACAAATTGCAAAACTCAAACACACATTGATTTTACTATTACGGGATGCAATTTCAACATTACTTCATATCGAGTTTGTATATGTTTTGAATTTTTCACATGGTTCTAACTCCTAAAGTAATAAAACCATACAATAAAACTTGAGATTTTACCAACACTGATTTTGCTAAATTGATAACACTAAAGGAAGACACGAATTGACACCTACAACAACAGTAAGCTGAAAAAGAAAATTGTATCTCCCCCTCTAGCTTTTATAGGTGTGAAAACCATGTCCTTTATCCCATTAAGATAAGCTTGACTCGATGACACCAATTTCAGTTAAACCCCACAAGTAACCAGTATATCTGAGGATGACAGTAGCAGTTAGCCATTTTTGAAGAAATACAACACAGGTTTGGTTAGATCCCAGGTTCCTTACTTTAAACCACCCCATTTCCTATATCAGTGATGAGATTGCAAGATCCAAAGGTAAAAATAGAACTTAAAAAACACACAACTTCACATCACCAAAAAAAATTGTGAATAAATTTCTTAAATTCTAGACTAAATACCTCATAACGATCCATTGTAACTTGCATACGGCCTCCTCCAGATGCAATCTGTGCATCAACACCTTTCTGGCGCAAATTTTCCAGATCCTTCTCAAGAGTTTCTACAAAGCCAACACTTGTTCCATCTATAACATCACGTCCATCAGTAAGAAAATGAACTCGGATCCTTTTAGCACCACGTTCAGCAGCACCTTTTAGCAATAACTGCAAGGAAAAAGAAAATACGACGAATAAAAATTATTGTTCTGAAACAAGAAGCTCTTATAAGAATGAAATAGCAAGAAGTTCTCAGCTAAAAAAGTCACCTGCAATTGATCAAGCCTAGAGTGAACTCCACCATCACTTAGTAGGCCAATGAGGTGTAAAGTGCCATTTTCAAAACTTTCCTTAATATACTTAAATCCCTCTCCATCATATATCTTCCCAGAGGCAAGAGCAAAGTCAACAAGCTTTGCACTGCATCCAAAACAACATACCTTTTCAAACTTGGAGCTAAGTTGATAAAACACATTTTGGAGTGCACTCATGTAATTTATAATTTTTAATATCTTAAGAACAAAGCAACTGTATAAGAAACTGATGATTGCTAGCTGTGAACTTATCTTTCCAAAGGAAAAATTAAGTGAATAGCTGGTGCTTCTAAGACATTTTGAGAAATTAAGAAGGTAAAAGGTGGAAAAGTATAACAATGGACATTAAAAGAAATCAACTAAGAAGCCTTAATGGTTTCCCTAAAGCATTATGCTAAAAATGTTAATTAGAGATCATTAAAGTTTGTTCCAATTATGCACAAGTCTAAATTTATTTAAGATGCATAAAATCTCCATGCCAATGCAAAAACCAGGTTGCAAGAGAATATTTAAATAATGAATAGAAATTGACCCTTGAGCATAAATGCGTCCAGCACCAAGAGCGTTGTGACCAACTTCACTGTTACCCATGTCATCTTCAGTTGGAAGTCCCACAGCAGTGCCATGAGCCTTAATCAATCTCCATTTTTCCGGGGCAGTCTAAATAAGAATGAAATATAACGAATAAATATCAAATTATTATTTGCTACAAAATTAAATTAAATCTTCAAAAACCCATAATCAAAACAAGTAAATCAATCTGAAAATTAATGCTACAAAGGATCTACACGGGAAAAAAAATATGAACACCAGATACAAATCCCCAAATGATGCAATTACTAATCAAACCTTTTTGAAGGAGTCCATGGTGGGAGTTTCAGCGACATGGATACAGTTATATTGATCGGGATTAGCCTCGCCCCAACCATCCAAAACCACCATTGCTATTGTCTTCCCTTTGGGTAACTTTGGGTGATCCGCCAATTTCCATGTGAATTCTCCTGAGCTCCCCATCTCTTCTTTTCTCTCTACCTCAAAAAGATCCATAAATAAAAATCAACTAACAATATCATCAACACACACACACACACATATATATAAATAATAAGGATAATAAATAAAATAAAACCACAAAAAATCAAGAAACCCAATTGCATTATGAGCCGTACCTGGGAAATGATTAGAGAAAACAATCAAGAAACAAAATCAAGCAACGATTTATAGAGAAAAATCAAAAACCACAGCAGTCTCTATGAATCGGTGGGTTAAAGAACAAGGTGCGAAATCAGAGACTTACACCTTTGAATTACTATAAATATTTATAATAATAGAACAATTTTAACATTGCTAGGGTTAAGGCTACACGTGGCGTTTTGCGTTTGGATCTTTCAAAGCATAACTGCCCAAACCGTGAATCTGCACGTCACATTTCTAGAAAATTTTTATTTTTTTCTCTTTTTCTAGTAATTTCGTGATTATTTTTGTTTGGTTATCAAACAAAAGAATATTCCAAGATCCTTTAACTTTTTTAATAACTACTCCTCATGCAATTAAGTCTAGTGGTGCGGGTGAGTCTAGCTGGTTACTAAATGTTCGATATTCTGCTCGATAAAAATTCGTTTGTATTCAGTTTATTTTATAAATCAATTAAATTTGAGTTTTATTTTAAGATTCGACGAATAAATTAGCAGAGCTTGAGTAAAATTAAGCTCAACTCAATTAGACTCGTGAATAGCTCGATTATAAGTTCATGAACAGACTCACGAACATATCGATTAATAGGCTAGTGAACAACTCGATTATTATTATTATTATTATTTTGGTATTTTAAAAAATATATTTTAATACTTCTATAATCTTTTTAATAATTCAATTTCACTAAAATATATATACTCCTAATTATTATAAATTAATATTTTCTTATTATATAATATAATATTATAATTTTTAAAAATATATTTTTTATTAATTAATATATTAGTGATACATGTAATACTCAATTTTATAATTAAATTTTTTTTTACTAGTTGTATACTTTTGTTTTTATGTTAGTTTTAAGTATTTTTTGTTATATTTATTTTATAATAACTAAATATTTAAGAAGTTTAATATTTTAATAAGTTATAAACGAGTTCAGCTCGAATTTAGCTCAATTATAATTTATTAACGAGTCGAATTCGAATCAAATTCGATTATAATTTATAAACAAATTTTTGATAAGCCAAACTCGAGTTTAAATTAGCAGAACTTGAACATAATTTTTAAATTTGAACTAAAATATCAAACTGAGTCTGAGCAAACTAAAATTCAGGCTTGTCTCAGCTCGATTACAAATCTTTATAAGAGCATCCATTTATTTGACACCGTTAAATATAAATAGGGGCTCACGAATCACGTGAGGTTAAAGAAAAGTTAACAGTTCGGGTCCGGTTTGGCTCCAGATTAATTTTTATTACCGAAACTAAATTTTTTTTTAATAATAATAATAAACTCAACTTTAAGTAATGAACCATTTTATTAATTAAAAAATAAATAAAATTATATTATTGAGGTTTGATCGACAATACGGGCTCTTTATTTTTCAGCCATAGGCAATTGTGCCAATCATCCTAGCCGGGATAATTAAAAGGGTGACATCCCATAACCAATAGCTCCTAAGTTTGGATCTCATTGTATATGAGAATTGTTTAAATTTATTTTTTCTCAAATTAAATTATTAAAATTTGACTTTGAACTCGAAATTTGTAATATATATATGGATTATATATAATATCACATCATAAAAAAAAATAAAAAAAAAAAAGCCATAAGCAATTGTAAAAAAATTAAAATTTTTACATTTTAAAATATCACATATTATTAAAATAAAAATAAAAAAAAAAAAAACTTATACTATTGTTTGTGAGTTGACTCAATTTCTAATTTTGGATATTGCTAAAATTATAATTTAAGCAGATTTAAATTTTTAGGTATAAGCCCTTATTTTGAGTAAAGCCGCTCTAGTCATAATCATCATTACCTCTACGATATATAAAATAAGTATATAAATATTAGACCATTAATCCAATCGCAAATATGTCTTAATATATATTATAATTCTTTTGATATAAAATTAATTGATAAAGTGTTAGTCAAGTGTAATTTTTTCTTTTCTTTTTTAATGTGAGAAGTTTAAGAATTTAAATCTCTTATTGATGAGTATGTAATATTATTTTGATTCATTTAATTATTTATAATTGAAGAATAAATTGCAAAGTTAAAGGAGAAATTTTTTTTATATATATTTTTTTATTTATACTTAGTACATATTAACTGTAATAAAATTTTCGTCACCAAACCATCTGTTTACAAGTTAGGTGCAACAGAGTGTCTTTCTATTTTCCACACCAAACACATCTTGAGGAGTTGCGGTGGACTTTTATCATTGTCTTGTTAATTATATAATATATAACTTAAAAATATATATATAAATTATAAATAAAGAACCTTTTTTTGCACTACAATATCACAATTCACAAGTCAATTAGAATTTTTCTTATTTATATTTGGGTATATAAACTTAACCAACCTAATTATGACAAACTTAAAAAACATAAAATTATATATATAATTTTATCATGAAAAACAAATTCAGTCTTTAGAGCAACTTCAACCCAAAATTCTAAATTTGATGTAATTTTCACACTAAAATAATGTAATTTTAACACCAACTATTATTTCATCTCCAACCCATCACACTAAATATTACACTAAAAAAAATATACCTTAAAATATTCTTTTTTCTTCTATTTTAATTCTATAAATTTAAATTAATTTTCTAGTTAATTTTTAAATAAATAATTAATATTAAAATAATAATATTTAATATCATAATAAACATTATAGAAATTAATTATTTTATAAACAAATATTTTTATTATATAAAAATTCGACATTACAATTAATATAAAATACCATAAAACTTCACATTTAATATATAAAAAAATTATAGTTAATATAAAATACTACAAAAATATTACATTTAATATATAAAAACATTTTACAAAATTGGACAATAAGCATTATATCTAATTAAAAAAAGATTGCACACACAATTAAAAATACATATTGATCGACTTTAATTCTCAAAATTAATACATTCTTCCCACAAAATGTTCAATTAATGCATTTCGAAGTGCAATGTGAGCCTCTTTAGACTTGATTTGTCTATATCAACCAAGAAATTCTTGAAATCGAATATTTTCATCTACCACCATTTCAACATCTGGAGTTGGCAATTTACACCGTTCTTCAATTACTGCATTAATATCACGTTCATCTTCAATTATCATATTATGCATAATAATACACGTAGTCATTATATCATATAATACATTTTTATTCCAAAAACGTGATGGTCTTGCCACAATTGCAAATCGTGATTTGAGTACACCAAATGCACGCTCAACATCTTTTCTACATCCTTCTTGTTTCATTGCAAAATATATATATATATATATATATATATATATATATATATATATATATATATATATATATATATATATATACCATCAACTAAATAGTAACCTATGTTATACTATTTTGCTTGAATGACATAATAAGTGGGAAGAGCAATACCTTGAACAAGATTAGCAAAGAGATGGGATGCATCCAACACATTAATATCATTATTGGATTCTGGTAGACCAAAATATGCATGCCATATCCAAAGATCATAATCAGCTACAACTTCCAAAATAATAGTTGGGGATCCACTACGACCTGTATATTGTCTTGCCCATGCAGTTGGGCAATTTTTCAACTTTTAATGCATACAATCTAAATTATTCAACATTCATGGAAAACCTCGACGTTTTCCAATATGGAGTAGCCTAACAACATCGTTAGCATTAGGTGATCGGAGATACTGCTCTCCGAACATCTCGATAACGGCACGATAAAATATCTTCAACCTTTATATAGCTGTAGATTCTCCTATTTTAATGTACTCATCAGTAGCATCAGTCGATAAACCATATGCCAATATCCGAAATACAACTGTAGTTTTTTGCAAACCAGACAATCCGAGTCGACCGAGCGCATCCCTTCTCTAGAGAAAATAGTTATCATGATTACTAACATCATTAAAAATACGAAGGAATAAATTTTGACCCATTCGAAATCGTCGATGAAACATCTCATTAGTATACCAAGGATTTTATGCGAAATAGTCGTTGAAGAAATTACAATCAACATTTTCCCCTTCACAGTTGATCACTGTATGACCAGGAATCGAGCCTCGATATATCTCTTGGTTGTTTTCTTCACTGTGATAGCGAGTGATGATATGATTGTTGTTAACATTCACTTGACATGTCACCTCTCTTAGTTGTTGAAAAACTTCATCATAATTATCAAAATTTGATGATGAAGTATAATATAATAAATGAGATGGACCTCTAATATTATAATTCATTTTTTAAGAAAATTAATTTGTATGAATTATTTCCAAACATGGTGTTCATATTTGTAGCATAGGTAATCTAATATCATCTTCATGATTTCCAACATCATAAGATAAGGAAATATTGACATAGTACATCTCATCATTTGGATGGATTTTATTTTTATCTCAGCCGTTGGATTAATTTTTAGGAATTTGATATTATCTTCATGATTTCCAACATCAAAAGATAAGGAAATATTGACATGGCACAACTCATCATTTGGATGGATTTCATCTTTAACTCAGCCGTTGGATTAATTTTTAGGAATATGATATTATCTTCACGATTTCCAACATCAAAAGATGATAAAATATTGACATGGCACATCTCGTCATTTGGATGGATTTCATCATTGTTTCAGCTGTTGGATTAATTTTTAGGAATCTGATAATATAAGGAAATATTGACATGGCACAACTCATCATTTGGATGAATTTCATCCTTATCTCAGCCGTTGGATTAATTTTTAGGGATCTAATATTATCTTCACGATTCCCAACATTAGAAGATGATAAAATATTGACACGACACATCTCGTCATTTGGATGGATTTCATCCTTATCTCAGCCGTTGAATTAATTTTTAGGAATATGATATTATCTTCACGATTTCCAACATCAAAAGATGATAAAATATTGACATGGCACATCTCGTCCTTTGGATAGATTTCATCATTATCTCAACCGTTTGATTAATTTTTAGGAATCTGATATTATTTTCACGATTTTCAACATCAGAAGATAAGGAAATATTGACATAGCACAACTCATCATTTGGATGGATTTCATCCTTATCTCAGCCGTTGGATTAATTTTTAAGAATTTGATATTATCTTCACGATTTCCAACATCAGAAGATGATAAAATATTGACATGACACATCTCGTCATTTGGATTGATTTCATCATTATCTCAGCCGTTGGATTAATTTTTAGGAATATGATATTATCATCATGATTTCCAACATCAGAAGATGATAAAATATTGACATGGCACATCTCGTCCTTTTGATGGATTTCATTGTTATCTCAGCCGTTTGATTAATTTTTAGGAATATGATCTGATCTTTTTTTGCCCCTTATAAAATGGCATGTTATACTATGAATAAACACATCTCATTTCAACATTTATCATAAATTATTTTTCTTACAAAATGAGTTCAAAGCATCGAAGTGGATCATATTCAATTGAATAAGATTTACACTTTTGTCATGTTTATCTTGACATTTCTCAAAATCCAATTATAGGAATCAACCAATCCAAAGATCAATTTTGGGCTAGAGTTGAGGTTGATTATCACTTAAATCCAACGTTTAACAATCAACCTCGACCAAGAAGATCATTGCAAAGTAGAATGTCGATTAT
Organism: Vernicia montana; assembly: GCA_949750685.1. NCBI lineage: Eukaryota > Viridiplantae > Streptophyta > Magnoliopsida > Malpighiales > Euphorbiaceae > Vernicia > Vernicia montana. The sequence goes on from CATKHJ011080685.1 coordinate 33,467, forward strand.
CCTTACTGCAATATCCAAATTTAGGGGATACATACGACAAATTGAAAACTTTAATCAAAGTGGTGCTTCGGAGCAAGATATTGTAAGTTTTTGAGAATATAATTATTTTACAATAGGAAAAATTGTTGTATCAATATCTAAATTGTTCTCCTATTATATATATATATATATATTTTATAGTTAAGTCGAGCTAAAATATTATTAGCAGAAGACCCACATTACAAGAAATGATTCAAATTTGATCATGTGTAGCCCATTCTTAAAGACATTGAGAATTTTGCAAATAACAACACCAACAATTCAATATCTCGATTTCAATAACCAAGTGGTAATTTTGTTTCATCCCAATCAGATTCTCCCAGTTTAGGGTGTCCCACATCGACATCTCCCTGTTTGTCTTCATTTGATCTTAATATAATTGATGAGGAAATTTGTGTTACTTCAACTGAACGACTTATTGGGGCGAAAAAAGTAAAAAGAAAAAGAAAAAATGATGAACAACTTACAAAAATTATTCAACAAAATCAACAAGTTGTTGAAATTTTAAAAAAAGGTAGTTCAGATTTACAACAGCGTCATGAACTCCAAATGCGAAAATTAGCTGTGGCTGAACTTAAGGAAGAGAATAAAATTTTATTATAAGATTTAAATTCCATATCTGATCCTAACTTATGTGAGTTTATTCGTAGTGAACAAATTAAAATTATGCAAAAAAGAGCTCAAGGACAGGGATCTCAAAAAGCATAATAAGGAGAAGGATCTCAAGACAAAGGATCTAAAGAAGAAGGCCAAGGGTCTCAAAACCCTTCAAATGTTTTTGATCAATATTTTGATTATCTTAGAGGAACCATAAATGATCTCCCGGATTTTTAAATCAATGTTTTAGATTATATATATATATATATTTTTAATTTATGGGTTGTATTTTTTAAACTTTATGTCAGTGTTTTTTTTTTAATCTCTATGTTGTATTTTTTTAAAATTTATGTCAATGTTTTTTTTTTTTTTTTTTCTGGTTGTATTTTTTTTAAGCTTTATGTCAATATTATTTATTTATTTTTTACTCTATGATGTATTTTTAATTTGACTATTATGAAATTTTAATGTTTGAATGTGTTTTTTTAAGAAATTATTTAATTAATTTTTGTTTTATATATTTAACACTTTGTTGTTAAAATACATAAAAAAAAATAATTTAAATTTAAAACAAATTAAATTTAAATTTAAATTCTAACATATTATAAATTTAAGTCCAAAAAATTTAATATATATATATATATATATATATTGTATAAGTTATCCCTTTAATATGTAATAAAATTTATTATTTAAAAAAATAATTATTACTCCAAATTTGGCGATGCACTGTAGCTGACTTCAAATTTGGTGTGAAATTTAAAGTTGGGTTGGAGGTGTTTAATGTGATTTTTACACCAAATTTAATATTTTGAAGTTAAGTTAGAGTTGCTCTTAAAAAAAAAAAAAAAAACAGATTGCTTAGTGTATGGAATGAGTCATACATTAAAATATAAATAAAAATTTCTTATTCGATTAAATACCAACAATCAATTGATAAATTACCCTAAAAAAATTAATTGATAAATTGAAAATTATATATATAAAAAAAGGGTAAATTTTACCTCAAAAATTAAATTTCAATTAATAAAATAAAATAAATTCATTTGTCAATTAAATTAATTTTAAAAAAATTTAAAAATCTCTTAGCACGCTGTCTTGTCGATTTGTTGGGACTTCATACGGGCATCGATCTCAATAAGAAATGTCATTTCATAAAAAAAAAAAATCTAACACTCCATTTATTTAAAATAAATCTGAAATTATGATTTATGAAAGCAAAAGTATTTCATAAATAAAAAAAATTATTGAGTCATGAATGTTTTTTTTTTTTTTTAATGAGAATGAGTCATGAGTGGTTTCACATTACCAAATCGGGCATGCGCGCGCATGCTGCCTACAGTGAGTGAGTGATTAGTTGACTCACACTCACGTGACCAAATGCAAATCACTGAGTAGACCTATTTAAATAATGGGCCAGCCCAGTCTTGCTAAAGGCTTTTAAGGCTAGGCCTCAACTTGATTTGAAAGGTCAACTATATTTTTTCTTCATCAATAAAATATATAAAATAGTAAAATACACATAAAGTTTTTTTTTTTTTTTTTTTAATCCCAAGCTCAATATGTGAGCTTGTCATAGGACAATTAGACGGTTGATTATAAAAATCTTGTTATGGAAATGGTAAAATAATAAAAATGATCCAACTATGCTTATGTCAGATTAACACAACACCTTTGGACAAAAAAAGATTAACATAATACCATAAAATAAAATAGAGATATAATAAGTATTTAATATGAAATAGTTATTTTTAATTTAAATTTTAAATAATATATTTTATATAAAATAAAATGTTTATACATTTAATTTTTACATGCAACGATAGTTCATTTGTGAATTCTTACCAATAATGTTAAACATTATGTTTCAACATATACCTAAAATTTAAAAAAATAACAAATATTTAAGGATTTTTTTTTCGGTAACGTTGTAGCTTTTCATTTTTTGTTATAATTTACAAAAAAAAAACATAAAATGTGTTTGATGAGAAATGTTGTCTTATATTTTTTACAAATTTTCATGAAACACTTTTTAAAATTAAAAGCGAAAAAAAGAAAACCACAAAATGTGATTTTTGTAATATTATTTTGCTATAAATTGTAAGTCATAGTCTATTAAAATATATTTTCTCTTTCATATGTTAATTTTTGCAGGCTACTTTATTTTATTTTCTAATTATATTAATAGTGACCAAATTATTCATTCTTTTTGTTATTTGAAACCATTTCTAAATAATAAAAAACAACATAAAAAATCAAACATCAGTTTCAGCAAATTAAAAACAGAAAAACAACAATAGTACCGAATGGTCTCTAAATTTTGAAAAAATAATGAAAGATATATATATACACACCAATGAGAAGTTAAATGGACTAAAATAATATTATGAGTTACATAATCATTAATAATTTAATCATCATTTTTGTTTTTCATATTTCTTAGTGAATTGATAAAAAAATTATTATTTTAAGATATATAACTATATATAAGTTATGACATTCCAACTAATAAACATCAAAATGTAATAAAACTATCAATCAAATGAAAATCACTTTCAATGGCAAAAAAAAAAAAAAACGAATTGGACTTTAGAATTTGCAAATCTCTAATATTAAAACATTTATTTATGTTTACAGTTTGTTTAAAATGAATGAATTCTATAAAAAAAAATTATAAAATTAATTTGTAATTCTAAATTTTTATGTTTTGAATAAATGAATGATTTATTATAATTCTAGAAATTTAATTATATAGAATTTTTTATAACTAAAACAAAATTCTAAAATGAAATTTGTAAATGAATTCTATAATTTAACACAAATAAATTTTATTGATAAAACTATCTTTACAATCTAACGTTATTTTTTCTTTTCATTATCTTTCTCATTTCACAAACACAAACTTTTTACTGTTTTTTTTTTATCCCCTACTCACAATATGATTTCCTCTTTACTTTTTAAGAGCAGCTAACTCTAACATAGCTCTCTTTTGATCAATAAATTTTAAGTTAACAAGGTTAATCAATCTTATTTATATATTTTTCTTTGAAAGTTATACTAAGGGTAGTTTAGGAAAAAAAGTGAATAAATAATCAATTCTAGATTTATTTTAAACCCAATTAATTTGAATTCAATTAAATTTCATATTTTAAGTTATACTATTCAAAATATGAAAATTCATTTACAAATAAATTCTATTTTGAATTTATTTGTAAATAAATTTCACAATCTAAGTTGATTTATTTCAAATATACTGTTAGAAAAAACAAAATACCAACAAAATAGTATAATTTGGACAACAAAACAAAAAAACCCTCGTATTGGGCCACGGCCCCAAGTTCCTAACCGTGTTACCCCAAGTGGAAGAATATATATATATATATATTATTTTGCCAAAGGAAGACAAGAGAGTAGTTGATATTTGATAATTTCCCTGCATAAATTATATATAAAATGTATATGTTTAGAGAGAGAGGAATATCCTAGTAGATTTGAAAAAAAATATATATATATTTCAACACTCTTGAAATTTGACATAAATTAATATTTTATTTCTCTATATTTTAAAATTAATATTTGTAGTTCATGAAATTTGTTAGTGGCTAACACTAATAAATTTATGAAATTTTTATTGACTGTATATGTTTATATAACATTTAAATTTAATGTAGTTTATTACTTACTGACCTAATTTAAATTTAACCTTCCTACAATTTATTAAATTAATATTGTTCAATTCAACCATATAAATAATTTACAAGAAATAAATCTTACTTAAATTAATTTTTTGAATAGGTGGATTATTTAACCTACCTAAAATTTATTAAATGAATATTATTCAATTCAAAAATATTAAGAATTTAGAAGAAATAAATCTTAAATTAAAATTTTGAATAGGTGATTGAATGTAAAGACTTTGTGCACCTTATTCAATTCAACCATGTAGAGAATTTTCGAGAAATAAATCTTACTTAAATTAAAATTTTGAATAGGTAAATTGAATGTAATTTTTATTTTAGTTAAATTAATTTTTTAAATAGGTGGATTCAATGTAAGAGTTTGTGCACCTTAAATTTGCTTGAACAAGAAATTTAGTCATAATATTGATATACAAGTTGGCCTCAGCATCATTAGCTATTCTAGATAATGATCGAGTTCTATTTTTCTATTTTTCTGTGTTTTCGTTTTATACATCCAAAATTTTTCTTTAACCATTTGTAACACAACACTTCATATGTTCTTCTCTCCCTTTGCTTTGGTTTAACTATGGAAATAATCAACAGTGACCAAACAACAACAAAATACAAATATACATTCATCAAAGTTAAAAACACCTATACAATTTACTTTTGGTTCGGTATAATTTAGAATAAGTTAACTGTTTGATTCAGCGATAGCAATTAATTATTAAATTTTTAACATTTCATTAGATTTTTGAAATGTTGCTTTGATAGCAGAATTTGATAAACACCCATAACTAACATTAAGGGCACAAACATCAAACATTTGATTTTTAACCAATCATTCAATTGGACTCTTAGACTATGTTTGAAAATTTTCCTAGAAAGAAAAATAAATAAATATGAAAAATAAATTTTATTTTCCTTTATTATTTTCCTCCTCCTTGTTTGGATGAGTAAAAAATAAAGAAAATAAAATAAATTTTATTTTTCATATATTTTTTTATTTTTTATTTTCATTTTCCTTCTAAAATAGAGAAAAAATATAAGATGGAAGATAAAATTTATTTTTTTCTCTCTTTATTTTCTCTCTTTCCAAACAAGAGAAAATTGCTTTTTTCTTTTATTTTCCTTCTTTCCAAACATAGGGTTAGTGTTTTTTTTTTCCTTGAAAAAAAAATATATTTGGTAATATATTATAATTTTATTTTTATTTATTTTGAATGTTTCTACAAAGGAAAATAGCATTACATGGTAAAAGGAATTACCATTCACCACATTTACACCAGACCCCAGCCTTGTAAAAAAAACCCCCAAAAAGGAAAAACAAGAGACTAATTTTGTGTTTGAAAATATATATACATCCCCACTTGCAGCTTGATTTTTTATTTAAAAGGAAAAAACCAAGCTCTAATAACCCAAAAGAAAATTAAAAATAAAAATAACCCAAAAGAAAATGTTAAAAAAGAAAACGAAAAAAAAAAAGGGAGAGCAAAATAGTTGGGGATTTGAATTTGCATATGAGAAGGGTTCACAAAGTATCGGCGGCGGCGGCGCTGCAACTTTCCGGTTCCAACAATGATCCTCAATAATACAAGGATCTATTCACTGATATACTGTACTAGTTCATTTTATATCTCTGTACCTAATATACCGCGAAGTATATAAATTTCATTTTAATTGTTTAATTAGAAGCGTCTAGAAGAACCAAACATCTGGTCAAGGAGGATGACGATAGCCATGGCGACGGAGGTGTCCATTTTCGGCCCTACGATAAGCCGGAATACGTCAACTCCAAAGGCTACTCCACCGACCGACTCCTTCTGCTTGATCTCCGCCACCCTCCTCCTCTTCTCGTCGTACACTGCGCAGCTCCGTTGCCCATATGATCCCTCGATTTCATACATGATGTTCTTGCTGTTACTTGTACTGCTACCGGAGCTCACGTAAGCCAAACACTTCGTGTTAAGGATGTTCATGTGCTTCCGCACCGAGAATCGTGGATTCACCGCCGTTTCTCCGTTGTACACCAACCAGTTATCCGCCAGGCTAAGCCTCTGATATATAAAATAATAATAAACAAATTACATTTCTAAATCAGTAATTGAAATTAATTTCACATCCAAATTTCAAGGCGGATTAATTAAATTTGTAATCAACGAACTACCTTGCGGCGGATGGTGAGGAGAGGTTTACCGCCGGCGTCCATGAGAACGATTTCGCCATTAGCACCAGAGCCGGCCATGTAATTATCAACTCTAAATACGAGATTTCCCTTGCTGTCAAACACCGTAAAGCCATTACAATTGAAAAGCAAAGACTTCTTCCACACAGTTAGCACAACCGCATCTGCTTCTAAGTGAGCAGCAGAGGACTTCAGCTTTTCCTCCGCCAGGGCGGGGGCGGTGAGCGTGGCAGCGATGTTTGGGTATACTTTTGTCATTCCCGGAATCAAACACGGTACCGTTTCCAGCCTATCTGAGAGGGAGGAGAGAGAGTTATTTTATTTTCTAGTTTTCGTTTAAATATTTTGTTGTAAGAATTGAAGAGCCCAAATCAAATATATATATATATATATCGAGAAGTGAGGATTGGGATGGTTCGATAAATGGTAAAAGAGCCAAGTTAGACCTCTAACTCGGCACTTGAAAATAAATCAGAATAAAATTACTTTTTTTATCATTAAAATTTTAATACTTGACAATTTTTATCAAATTAGTCATTGGTCAAATTTTGGGCAATGCTTGTGTTATAAAATCAGACGAAATAACATTAATTTCATAAGTTCCGTTTGACATAACTTTTCAGAAAAATATTTCTATTTTTTTTTTTCAATTTTTTCAATTTTGAAAAGTATTTTTTAAAAAAATAGGATGCTTTTTCAAAAAGAATAATTGAAAAAAAACAGTTTCAAAAAAAAATCAATTAAATAAAAAATTCAAAAAATATTTTTTTAATTTACAGGCTAATAATAGTAATCAATTAAATTTAAGTTTTAGTGGTACGAGTGAAAATTATTTTTCGATTTTGTGTAATGATTAAATATTTTAATGAAATGATGATATTTTGTTGAACATTATACACATCTCTATTTAGTATTAAAAATTAAATTACAGGGACAAAGTAAAAATTAAACAATCAAATGAACATAAGAATTGCAAAATTCAAAATATCTTTCATCAATATCTATAAATAACATTCAAACAGGAGCGAATTAGAAAATCTAACAAGGGCCGATAAAAAATTAAAACCTAACTTATAATCACATAAATTAGTATCGTGCTGTATTTAATTTTCATCAATCATTAATATATTAATTAATCACATAATAGTTTTTAGATGCTAAATAGCATTTTTTGAATTTTTTTTATTTAATTGATTATTTTTTTATTTTTTTGAAATTGTTTTTTTAATCATATTTTTTGGAAAAATATCTATTCACTTATTTTTTCAAAATTGAATTTTTTTTTTTAAAAAATACTTTTCCGAAAAGTTATGCAAAACGAGATTTATGAAATTAACGTTATTTCGTCTGATTTTATAGCACATGTATTGTCCAAAGTTTGACTAATGATTAATTTGACAAAAATTATCAAGTTTAAAGACTTTAATAATAAAAAAGTGATTTTGTCCTGATTTATCTCCCTGTATCAAATTTGAGAACTAATTTAATCCTTGTATACCTTGGACAAGAGTAAGAGACGCGTTAAAGGCGCACGAAATTATAAAGTCCAAGCTAAATGCGCATTCCTCGAACATGACGTCAGGACGAAAAATTATTTTCTATAATTTTTTACATCTAAGATTTTTAAATAAAAAATTATATTATTATTATCTGAATTTTTTAAAATTTATTATTTTTATATTTTAGTAATTTTTTAATCCGACTAATTTCTCAATTTTTAAAAATAATTTTATATAAATATTTTTTTTTTCGATCATTGAAGTGTTAATTTGTAATTCTCTATCTCCATTTAAAATTTTATTTTGATATTCAATCATCTAAAAATTTTTTACTTATCCTTTTAAATAATCTCTTTTATGATAAAAAAAAAAATTAAAAACACTTATATAATATTATTTTTAAAAGTTGAAAACTTGTCAGATAAAAAATAAATATCCAGACACTAATACAATAAATTTTAAAAAATTTAAATACTAATATTGTAATTTTTTATTTTTAAATTAAAAAGAAAAAGTGTATACGAGGGAAATATTACCCCACCAATATACTTAATTATTAAAATATTATTATTATTATAGAACTATAGATTCAGGTGTCTGTTAAAAATTAATATATGATTAGCAATAAAATAATCAAAATTTTTATTGTTATTAATTTTAGTATAATTTTGTTAATTAAGATTTCAAATCTTAATTTGGTATTTGATTTACACATTTAAATAAACACTTAATATGATAAATAAAAATATAATAAAATATAAAAATCCAATGTGAAACAGCATTTTTTTTTTTTTGAGAGAAACAGCATAATAATATTTGAAATCAATCAATTACCTATATTTATAATTAAAAATTTTAAATCATATAAAATAAAATTCAATTTTTAGTATTTTTTTTTTGGTTTATGAGATAATTAATGGATCGAAATAACGCTATAAATTACATAACAACACAAATCATTTTTTTACTAATTTTTATTAAATTAATAAAAATTTTAATATATTATGAGTGAATTCGAATACAAACAACCTGAAATTATTTTCAAATTTAAAAGATTTTGAATTTAAATTTTATTTGGAGGCAAATTTACTAAATAATAATAATATTAATTAATTTATATAAAAATTAATAAATTACATTATTTTATATTAATAACTTAAGCAACGATGGGGAAATTGACAAAGAATAAAATGAATAATTAAAGACACCAGCAATGATAAGAAACAGAAATCTTATAAAATAAAGGAACGGCAAATCCTATCCTATCTTTACTTCTAAGGCAATATAAAATTATTTCTGTGACGTGTATAAAAAATTGAAAATCAAACTTATATTCTTGTGGCTGAGGACCAATTCGCGGTGGAGAAGAGCCCACTCTTTGCTTAGATATTTTTCTTGGTTCGACTTAAACCAAGTCTTTTTGAGTAACATTTGCTGATATAAAATAATAAATATTATGATTAATAAATAATAATATGATTATCGTTAATTAATTATTTGATTGGGTGGGGCGGTTTATATATTTATATACTATGTTAATATGACTCCTCCAATCCCCTTGAGCCATCTTTTTCTATGGGAAGAAGAAGAACTCTTGATGACTTAATTATTTTTTTTTCTTTTTCTATTTTAGATATAATAGTAATACCATTCATTATAATTGGTAGAATGATAGATATTTAATAAATTAAAGAGTTTCTTTGTATTTGTGGCATTGTTGAGATTGCCTTGATTTTAATTGGCCACATTCCACACTTTTTTTTTTCTTTTTTTTTCTTTTCTTATTAACCTTTCATAATCTCAAGTCAACATTAAATGATGAAAGCAAGCCGACATGGCAGCCAACATTTGAATTTGAATCCAATGATTTGAATATGCAAATGTGGCCAATCATATTATTAATGAAAAATAAATGAATTTAACGTTTTAGTGTGAAATTTATAGGCTTCTATTTATAAAAAAAAAAAAATTGTTTGATACTCCCACCATTTCACAATAGATAACGTTTTACAAGTATATATAAGTAGGATAATCTTAAATGATTCAATTGCGTTTAACACAATAAAAATAATTATGTAATTTATTGACACAACTTGTGATGTAAAATAAGAGTAATTATTATTTATTTATTTATTAGTGAATGATGTGTTTAAATTATATTGGTTTGCGTCAAATTTTTTTTTACTCAACTTGCGTCACCTAGCAAGTATTAAGAAACTAATTAACTATCTTTAATTAGTAAATGAAAATATTAAATTGCCCTTATTAAGTATTTATCTAAACTATAAATTTTATCATGCATTAATTAAATTAAAAAGAGTAAAAATAAAAAAAAAAGTAATTAAATACATCATTAATATTCTAAAACGTTATTTATTGTGAAAAAAATAAAATTTCATATATATATATATATATATATATATATATATATATATATATATATATATGGGGTAATTTATTGACACTTCTCTTATTATTCTTATCAATTATAAAGAAAATATATTAATTTCATGAGTTGAGATAAGTTCTGAAAATATCATTATAATAAAATAATATAATAATTATATATAGGGTAATTTATTGACACTTCTCTTATTATTCTTATCAATTATAAAGAAAATATATTAATTTCATGAGTTGAGATAAGTCCTGAAAATATCATTATAATAAAATAATATAATAATTAATTAGCGTAGATCCACATTTATAAATGTAAACAAATTGAACAAATTCTAGATAATTATCTTCACGAATAAACAAGAAAATCAAAGAGACACGCAGCAGTATTCTAGAAAGCACTATAAGGTCTAATTAAGGTGGAAGGTGTTTTCTTAATATAAAATCAAAAAGTCATTATCTTATAATTATCAGAATAGGGATTTGGCAACAAAAAAAAAAAAAAAAAAAAAAATCAGAATAGGGATATGGCACCCAATCCAAAGGATTTGTGTGTGGCTGCTGATATTATATTTTATAGAGAGAGTGATAGCAATGAAAATCAATATTTTTATATTTTTTTTAAAAAATTAAAATAAGATGGTAATTTAAAAAAAGAAAAAAGGATCATTTAAATTTTGATTCCAAATCACAAGTTACAAGCCAAACAAGGCGCGACAAAATAATACCTAAGGACGTGGTACTTAATACTAATACTAGTAATAAAATTATTCAATGGCGTCTGGTGGGTCCAAACCTCTACCGACTTTACAAGGCCTCTTATCAACGAAATATACAAAACGACACTAAACAAATTTAGTGAAAATCATTATTAGATTAGGCCAGTTTACGGTTTGGGATTTGTTTGGTTTGATTTTAAATTATATATATATATATATATATATATATATATAAATGTATTTGCACGAAGGATTTTGTTTTCAGGTTTGACTCATTTCAAGTTTTGTCTTGTGTAAATTAAGTTTAAAAAGTATCTGTATATATATTTATTATACATTATAAATTTATTAAAAGGAATTGAAGATATTAGAATTTAAATTTTTTATCTCCTACGCTACAAAATAAATACTCGATAAAAGTATATGTATATTGAATATGATCTAATTTGATTTATTTTATTTATAAAAATTTAATATTTTTAATATATTTTATTAATTTAAACTATTTTTAACTGTATACATGTTTATCTAAAATTATTTTATGATAAACCAACAGAAAATAAATGCAAAATAATTTTCATAGACCAACCCATTTCATCCCGTTTATGAAGCATAATAGCACATATAGTAGATAGGCATCATTGGAAGAGAATTGGATTGCTATGGAAATTTATTTTATTAAATTAAATTAAAAATTTAAAAAAAAAAAAATTGAAAGGAGAGAGAGTATTTAAGGAGTGGACGGAGGCGGTGAAATGGAGGAATGGAGGTGGAGACATGCTCATGCTGATAGCGACACCCACCTATAACTACTTTTCGCTAGTGGAGATTTGGGGGTGGGAAAATGAAAGAGACCTATTCATACATATATTCCTTCTTAATAATATCCCATCCCCTCCTCCATCCATTGGTTTTCATGAGTACACGTCAAAATTTAATAGAAAAATTATATGTGGATGTTAAAAAAAAATATTAATTTTTTTATATAGAATAAAATAATAAATATATTTATAATAAAATTTTAAAATATCGATCAATAATTAATTTGATATATAAAAAGATAACTACATAAAAAAAAATGCTAAGGATTTTCTTTTATATATATATTATTGTTATTAAATTAATAATTCAATAATTCAATATATATTTTATAAATTAGAAATTTAAACTCTAACAAATTCCTTTTAGAATTTTGATTATTTTTATATCTTGATAGATATTGAATTAATCTAGTAAAAATATAATGTTATTATGAAAAAATAAATAAGTCATAACCCACTTTATTTGCATAAAAAATATATAGTTGTATGAGATGAATTAATTAACTCTATATATGTGAAGAACTCAAAAGGATGATTCCTTAATTTCCATATTATCCTTAAACAGTTAAACTCATTATAAAACAAGCAACAACTATCTTTTCTTCATGCACCGCTAGTTTCTTTATTTTCTTCCTTTTTTTTCCTCATAAAAAGTCGACTTTCTGCTTGTCTTAATCAAGCCTAATACATACAAAAATTCTTAATGACTTTCTATTAAGTCTTTAAGTAAATTAATATTTAACAAATGTGCTTGTGATTATTTATCTCCTGCATGATGCAAACTTAGTAGATGCTTATGGGCCAGACAAATGGACGGCAACCCAAAAATCATATCCAAAGCAATAGTGGACTTCATGCAAATTCATATCCAATGCCCTATTTACAAAATTTGCAAACATTTGCACTTGGGAAGAATATGGTGGAATAGAAAACATAAATTAAAGGTTTTGTTTAGTTGTGGACAATGTTTTCTATTTTTTTTTAATTTTTCATTTTTTAAATGAAAAATTGGAAAATAAGTTGATTTGTATAATTTTACTATCCTACATTTTCATATACCCTTAATATAATTATCTTATTAGACTATTTATAAGTAAGTAAAATATTTATTTTTTAAAAAATAAATGAGTAATTCCATAATTTAATCACTTAATAAAAATTATTTTTAATTTAAGTATACATTTCAAAGGAAAAAAAAACCATGAAAATAGTATATATAAAACTATTTAGTATAACATTTCAAAAATTAACATGGTAATAAATAGGTTGTGGATTAAAATAATTAAAACATTAAGAATAGTATCTTGTTAGGATTGATTATAACTTTTTATTTGAAAAAATTTAGTCAATAAAATTAATATTTTAATTTGAAAAATATTCATTTAATATTTATTTCATTAATGAAAGGAAATTTAGTTAAAACTTAAAAGTAAAATTAAAGGAAATTAATAAAAATAAAATGAGAGAGATTGTTAAAAACGAGCTAAATTGTATGTCCAATTATGAGTAATCACATATAAATACCCATAATTGCTGTAAATAATAATAATAATAACTATAGAGAATGTCATTGTAAGGATTCGAAATCATTATCATTTGATGCTAAAAAGTGGAAAACTCTGTATTTTTTACCTTAATATCAATAAAGGAAAATTTAAAAAACATGTTTTTTGTATTTTCTAGACAATAGTTGTAATTTGAAAAATTATAAAAATAAGTTTCTAATTTTCTAAACTGAAAAATATTATAACTAAACACCAAATTATATTTTCTAGTTTTCTTAGAGTATTTTTCTAAAAAACTGATCTTATTTTCCACAATTAAATAGTCCCTAAAAATGTCAAGGAAAGAATTCACTTGTTTGTTTGAATAAATTTCTAGAGAGCAAGCTTAAAAAAAAAAAAAAAAAAAAAAAAAGCGAATATATGATTCATGAAATTATATTCTTCTTCTTTACCTTTTATTTTTAAAGCAGTTTTTCATATGTTCAAAGATATATTTATAGCACTCACATATTTTCTTACAAATATTAAAACTTATATAATATTGAAAGTATCAACTTTAAAAGCTAGCTATTGAGATTTGATAATCCAAATTATATATAAGTCTATTCAACATCTTATATTTAATTTATGTGAGATTTATATTTTAGCACTCCCTTCAAGTGACAAGCCCAACATAGACAAAAAAATAAATTTGAAAACTCATTACCTGACAAAAAATAATTAAAAGAAACTCACTACGGGATAATAATTGCAATTAAACTAAATCCAAAATATAACAAAAATTGAAATCTCAGTTCGAATTATAATAGAACATGGGTAGGTGTATGAATCATTTTTCCCTTATGATACCATCTTATAAATATTGGAGTTTATATAATTTTGAGAGTGTCAATCTCAAAAACTAGTTATTGAGGTTAGAGAATCCAATTATATATAACTCATTCAACATCTTATATTTAATCCATGTGTAATTTATATCCTAACATACTTGATATGATACAACTCGCAAAAATCAATAGATTATATTAACCATGTGTAATCTGATTTACACAAGAAACTAGACTATTATTTGGCCAGAGAAATAGAGTATGAATAGAAGATTTTTTCTATATTTACAAATTTATAAAATATCAATTTTGATTTTTATATGCACACTAAAGCATATCTTATTATTATTATTATTATTTTTTTTTTGCTAAGGTAAAGCATATCTTATTGATAAATGCATATATGATTTGGTCAATAAATCTAGGTTTGATTCCTCCCTCCCTATTCTAATTTTTTTTTTGAATTTCACATAATAATAAAAATTAAATAAAATTTTACTAAAAAATTTAAACCGTTCATTTTATGCTTGTTTCATAGAATAATTAATTATTTTATATCTAAAATATAAAATAGCTATTCGTTTTTTTAGGAAGCTATTTTATTCCACATCTTGTTTCATGAATCAAAAATGTTGTGGGCATTTCATTTACAAGTCACTTTCAAATATTTGAGAAGACATTACATAGAGAATAAAATTAGATTCACCTTTCCTTTTTATTCCTTTTAGATGTTCCTTTTTATTCCTAAAAGAACTAAACGAAGGCAGCTTTCTTCCCTTTAAATCCTAGATACTCCCACACCACAAAATGTTTTCACATGTTAAAATGCAATTTTCGACTGCCACCAGCCCCCTGCCCCCCAAAACTTTAAAAATTTTAAATTATTACCTATATATTTTAAATATTGTTTAGTTTGACTCTCAAAACTTTTAAAATTTTAAATTATTATCTATATATTTTAGATTTTTTTAGTTTGATCCACTCAATCTTTAAAATTTTACCTATATATTTTAGATATTTTTTAATTTGATCTCATAATTTTAAATTTTTTATTTTTATTTTTGTGTCATCAACTTTTAAATTTTTTTTATTTTAGTCTTTCAACTTTAAATTTTTTTTAATTCTTTTTTTTTAGTTCTGGCTCCGTCCAGCTAGGTTAGGAGCGGCAACTCCACTCTATTATAATTGACTAATGAGAAATCTTTGTCAAAAAATTATCATTTCAAAATTAATGTGCTACATAGACATCACAATTTTTTTTTTTTGGTAAAAAGACATCATAATTCAATTCTCACTTAATGTTAAATCCTCCTCTCAATGCTAAAAGTAAAAGATAATACTATTTGTATGGAAAAGTAGATGGAAAAAAGGAAAAGAGTTGGTGATTAATATGAGAGACTATTCGTTTTGTGACTCTTAATTTCTACTTTTGACTTTAAAATGAATTGTGAAACATTAATTAGTCTACCAAGCACTGATTTAGAGTACCGACTCATTTGATTTCCCATGTGCCAAAAGTTTCTGCAAATCATAGAAGACTACGAATAATACACAGGAATTGCTTTATCTCAAGCATCAAAAAAGATCTTTGTATATCCATATCCTCCACACAAATTTAACATGTAGTTCTTAGAATCTAGAAAGTGGTCACTGGTCACAGCCCATATGGAAGAGTAAATAGAGGTGTTTCGTATTCAATATGAATACAATAATCACTTAGGCAATTTCAAGAAAATGAATATTTGAACAAATATATCTCTTGAAAATAATATCGAAAACAAGATCAGAAACTCTAGACAAAATATGGATAGAATAATCAGAAACTCTAGACAACAAGCAAAAAATATATATAACTTTTTTGCCAATCTGACAAAGAGTCCCTGCCTGACGATGGAAAAGAGGAACTAAGAATTTTCAAGTAATTAAGGAACTAAATATCAGAAAAAAGAAAAGTAACTAAGGTTATGTTTGGTACGAGAGATTTTGAACTATCCATGAATTTGGTACAAATCTCTCATTTGACATAACAAAAAGAAAATAAAATTCATGAATTGTTCAAAATTCATCATCCACCACATTCCCTCGTTAGAATTCTTAAAATTCCATATGAGATGTGAAATTTTGAAAAATATCCCATTAAATGAATGAAAGATTTTGCAAATTATCTTTTTATCATAAAAATGTCATTAAAATTCATTGATTTTATTTTTATACCAAACAACTGTAATTATATAAATCCATGAAATCATAAATCTGAATTTTTAATTCAATAAATTTTGATAAATTCCATAAATTTCAAAATCCTCAATCCAAAGGTAGGCTAAGGAACTACATAGTTTATTTAAAAAAAAAAGGAACTACATAGATAAATTGACATGTAATAGACAATATAACCATTAAATGGAAAGAATAGAAAGGATATCAAAAAGCAAGCAAAATATCTTTAGTAGGAAAATTGTGAATTGAAAACCTTTGATGGAAAATTGACATATTAATTTTATATGTCAAATTAATTGATGCCAAACAGGGCTTAAACCAAAATCCCCCATATCACCTTCTCTCTAAGGCCCCACGCCAGCCAGAGTCAAATAGTCTCAGCTCGTGCGCAAACTTCCAGACCCAAAATACAGCCTGAGGCAAAAGTCTATTTTTCAAGCTTTTTTCTTTAAGCACAAAACTCCAACATGCACCGGCGAAGCCTCTCATCAGCTTTGTATGATTGGTAGCAAACTAAAGGAAGTGATATCGGGCTGCAAATGAGCCAAGTCGTTCGCGAGCGGTTTGATATTTGGCTCGATAAAAGCTCATTCGCGTTATATTAATAAATGAGCCGAGTTTATGCAAAGTAAAATTCGACTCAATTAGACTCGTGAACAGTTCGATAATAAGTTTACTAACAAGCTCGATTAATAAGCTCGTGAACAGCTTGATAGTAAGTTTGTAAATAACTTGATTATTATTATTATTATTATTAACTTAATAATTTTGACATTTCAAAAAATATATTTTAATACTCCTATAAATTTTTTGCTAATTCAATTTGATTAAAATATATATACTCATGATTAATATAATATAATATTTCCTTATTATATAATTTAATATTTTAATTTTTAAAAATATCTTTTTTATTAATTAATATCTTTGTAATACATGTAATGCTCAATTTTATGATTGAATTTTTTTTCTCTACTAATTGGATGCTTTTGTTTTTATGTTAGTTTTAAGTATTTTTATTATAGTTATTTTATTAGAAATAAATATTTAGAAAGTTAAGTATTTTGATAAATTATAAACGAATCGAATTCAAGGTTAGCTGAATTATAATTTATTAATGAGCTGAATTCAAGTCAAGCTCGAGCTTGACTCGAGTTTAAACAAGTCAAGTTTGAACATGATTTTCAAACTCGATGTAAATCTCGAGCTTGAGCTTGAGTTCGAACTCAAAAAGAAAAAAAATATTGAGCCGAGCCTGAGCATATTAAAGCTCGGCTCGGCTCAATTACAGCCTTTAGTAATGACACATTGAGAATTATTTGGTATACTTCAGAATAAAATGAAATAAAAATTCAAAATCTTAAGACATTTTTTTTTCAATTTTTTTTTAAAAAGTATAATTATAAATTTAGTATCTGAATTTTTTGAAATTTTATATTTTGGTATTTGGATTAAATTTTTTTTTGCAATTAAGTGCTTGAATGGAGCAAAACCATATCAATATGGTGTTTTGGTATAACTTGGGTGTTGCCTGAGTGGTGACTTAGCTATGTGAGATCAGCTTTCTACTAATAATTCAAATTAAAAGACCAAATTATCCTTATCTCCCTCTCTCGTCTTCTCTCCTTCTCTCCTTTTTTCTTTGTTATAAATCCCTAAAATAAAATAAATGAACCAAGAACTAGCATCACCTTCATCATCGTCATTTGCAATCTTTATTTCTTAGATTTTCATACCACTTCACAAGATCTATAGCAATTTTCATTGCCAAATTAAACTAAAAAAAAATGTATCTCTAAAACTGACCCAATTATCTAGTATGAGCCTAATCAATAAAAAAAAATAAAAGGATAACATGCAATCTACCTATGTTCTTCCTCAGTCCGAGAAACTCTTTTCTTTCTTTCCTGCTCAGAAGGACGAGTTGCAGTGGCCCTTTTGCCTCTAGCAAAACAGTAGTGGTCGAAGCCATCATAATCTTGATTATTACTATTAACCCACTCTAATGTAAAAGCATCGCTAGTGTAACCAAGAATTGGGATAATACCAGCTTCAATATCACTAACATCTTCTTTCAATTCTTTATATTATTTGATTACATCACCAACAATCTTTCCTGGGATCAAGGTAGCTACTTTTTGCCATCAATCAAGATCATCCTTATTGTATAAAGCCATAGCATTCTCAAATGGCTAGTTTTCTTCAAGGGTTCATTTTGTACCTCTACATTCTTGAAATTACCAGGTGGAATTTTGAAGATACGAGGCTGGAGAGAGGATTTCAATTCCTCGATTCATTGTTTAAACTGTACAATAAAATAACCAAATAGCAAAATACATATAATTTATACAATAAAGGGTTAAATTGCAAATCTAACTACATATTACGGTGATGAAGGTGATGTTTATTCTTGGTTCATTGATTTTATTTTAGGAATTTACAATAAAGAAGAAGAAGAATAAAGGAGAGGAGAAGAGAAGTTGGGAGAGAGATAAGGGTAATTTGATCTTTTGATCTTGAGTTGTTAGTGGAAAGCTGAGCTGACATATCTATTTGTGAAATATCGAACCCTACATAGCTGAGTCAATACTTAGACAACATCCAAATTGAAGCAAAATACCACATTGATATGATTTTGTTTCGTTCAAGCACTTAATTGCAAAAAAATTTAGTCCATACACCAAATAAAAAATTTCAAAAAGTTCAGACGCCAAATTTATAATTATACATTTTTTAAATAATTAAATAAAATTTATTGATTAAATTAATAATTATACTTCAAAATATATATCATATCAATAAAAATTGAAATTATTTAAATGTAAAAAAAAAAAAAAAACTTTAAATTATTTACGTAACAAAGCAAAAATGAAATCTTATTCTTAAAGTAAGATTATATTTACAATCCTAAAGTATATCAAACATGCCCTGAAAAAAAGACACACCTCACGAGCAAATGAAGCAATTTAGCTGTCAGCCAACCTGACAGATTGAGAACCCACAAGATGGGTTTGTGATTAAAGACATTAGACACCCACCAAACTTTATAAAAATCTGCTGCTCTTTCGGCCTCTCAAAACATGAAACAAAGAAAAACAACCATATGTGCACCATTAAGGAATAACATCATGATAACCAGTTAACCACAAGTTGATCAAGCAAAAAAAAAAAAAAGAGTAAGGAAAAGTTCATTTTTTTCTTCTCCCTAAAATAGCAGGAATACAAATGAAGGATGTTAAAAGATCGAGTAAGGATATGATACATTATAAAGGTTGATAGTAACAAATCTTATTTCCCCGAATAATGCAGAAGACCCAATCTCATGAGTGATTTATTTTGAACTAGAGAAGAAACAAATAGCTGTAATTTGCAAGAAGAAAACTCCATCTTCCATAGTCCAAACCAGTAAAATAATGAGGCCACAAAGTACAAAACATCCTTCAAAGGATCACAAAACAAATAAAATTCTCAAAATAAGGTCTCACCAAGCAAGTAAAAGCTGCTGCTTGTACTGGACATATGATCCTTGAGAAGCTACTAAATAATACACCTCAAAGCCAAATACTTAGCAAACTCCTGAAACCTTGTTTGCAAAATCACTACTAAATAATACACCTCGCAAGTTGCTGCTGTACCAAAAATTAAAGATAATTGAGAAGGTATACAAATTATTGGACAGGATAGCAAGTCTCTTCTTCTTTTCTTTGTGGGAGTGGGGGTGGAGGTTTCTGTACAGTGTCACAACTTTTAGGCATTGGTTTATACACAGTCAATCAACAAATATCACTTTCATGCATATGCATGTTTACCACATTCAGAGCATGTTTACCACATTCAGAGATGACAGATACCAAATAATATTTGCTAGTAGTTGATAGGCAGCACTTGCATGGTAAACAATCAAGAACTGCCCAACTTTACAATAATTTGATGAGAGGATTAATGGGAAGATTAGTTCCGTGGTAAAGCATAAATTTTGTGGATAAGTTGAACAGAGGAGCTACTAGTTAGAGAAATAAGGAAATAGAAGGGCTGGATGGCAAAGGCAGTAGCACTGTAAAGGATTCAGGATGTGAGAAAGAAACTTGTAGTGATGACGAAATTTAAACGATCAGCTTAGAAGAGCCAAATCTTCCATACCGACCCCAAATATCAGCCGTTACACATCGTATCAACCAAATCGTAATGGTGAATTACTTTAAGTGTTTCACACTGACTCGGCTCATACTGTCATTTTTCTAAACAAATTCATGATAGTGCCAACCACGACCACTGCACTTTGCTCACAATAAGCAGACATGGCACTGTCTCTGCTGTGACAACTGTGATTCATGAGAAGTTAAGGAACACTGACATTATTGAGATTAGACTACAATTGAAAGACACTGAAGAGGTGGGAATTGCAGACATGCTGAAATGCATTGAGCCTGAAGGCGGTTGAGATCCCCCAGTAAATCAAATAAGAGGAAAAGGTGTTTGAAAAGGGAAGAATAAGAAGAAGACTAAAGGTTAGTAGAAGGGAATTTCATCATCTGCCTCCCATCCCAAGTTTGATTTTCAGCAGAAGGTTGGAGATTTTATGTGGTACTAGTTATCTAGTAAAACTTTCCCTCAATATAAAGGCTGTCTTGGAGGAGAGAGAAATGCACACAGGCTTTTGCATTGCAAAGAGGCAAGTTCCATGGTCATAAAGGGTCTTCCAGGTCATGACATGACAACTTTACTGTTAGTCTAGTCCAAGACTTCCTCTCACAATAACTGAACGAGCCCACCCCTACCGCTCCAAAACACATAATTCATATGTACAAACTGATATATTTCACACATAAAATTGTTAGAAAAGCAAAAGGTCAACTAGGTAAGTCATTGATAGAAGACAAGATCATTTGCAATAAAAAAAGGGATGGCCTGGCAAGGTGGATTCAGTGTAGAATATTGGGAAATGATGATGTGTTAAGTAATTTTTTTATATGTAGTAAAATAAACAATGTATCAGCCCCTGCAATTAACTAAGTGTCATATCCAAAAGGCAAACTGTAAGTTTGAAATAAAATAAGGAGCCTCAGAAAATAGGAAAATCAAAATACACCCATTCACCGTTCATGGCTCTATCTCGAAAAATGGTAAACATACACAGAAACTACAGGCACAATTTGGAATATTTTCAGTTGTTCACAAATTAGATTGAATAAAAGCAAATACCTAGACAAGTTCAATGTATGCCATAGGTGCATTGTCTCCTCGCCTTGGCAGAGTTCTGATGATTCTGGTATATCCACCATTTCTCTCACCATACCTATCTGGGACTTCCGCGAACAAGGCATGGACTATCTGCTTCTCATATATGAAACCCAGAGCCTGTCTCCTCTTGTGAAGAGACCCATCCTTGGCCAAAGTAATCATCTTATCAACATACTTCCTCATAGCACTGGCCCTCGCTCTAGTGGTTTTGATTCTTCCATGCTTAAGGAGCTGAGTTGTGAGACCTCTTAGAAGTGCTCTGCGCTGATCAGGAGGCCGATTGAGCTTGGGAACTCGTCTGCCATGTCTCATGGCGAAAAATCGAGACCCATTATCAATAGAGAGAAACCCATGTTGAAAACTAGTATTATCTGTAAAACCAATTTGAATTAAAGCTACAAAATGGAAAATCCATAAACACAAGATAATTAACCAAGATAGGAGGAAAATGAGAGAAATTGGAAAATTACCGGAGAAACCAAGGGAGAGGAGAGGGTTGAAAGGAGAAAGGCCAGTAAAAGAGCGAAGGAGGAGTGGTTGTTGTCGGCGGGAGAGGCTGAGGTTACGGGAACAAGATGATGGGAATCGCAATGTGGCGGCAACTGAAGAAGAAGAAGAAGAAGGAAGTGCTGAAATTAGAGATGACATGCTCCATCTACTATCGGTTCCACTCACACAAGCCACTGCCACTGCCATCGCCATTGTTGGTTGCTGCTACTGCTATGAGATGAATGGGTGGATAAGACTCAGGAGACAACCAGAAATAGCAAATTTAGCAATCGCTTCAAGCCTTCGACCGATCGTGTCCTTTTGGGCCTCTTCTGGATTGCCCTTTTACAATTTGGGTCTTACAAGGGTTTCATTATTTTATTGAGAAATTTACGTCATATCCCTTATTTTTTATATTTTTAATTTTTATAATCTCTTAATTTTTAATATGGTTGTTAGAATCGGACCGGACCGGCCGGTCCGACCGGAAAAACCGGGAGCCGGAGACCAGACCGGTTCGGTTCTGGTCTCAAACCCTGCCAAGACCAAAACCGGGAAAAACCCGCCGGCCCGGCCGGGTAACCGGTGACCCGGTCGGACCGGCCGGTTTTTTACTGGTTTTTTTTTTTTTTTTTTTTTTTTTTTTTTTTTTTTGTGTTTGGATATTAAAAAAAATTTTGGACTAAAAAAAATTAAAATTTATGATTGGACTAAATAAAAAATTGCAAAATTCAAGTAGACACAGATCAGCCTACTTTGGTTCGACATTCGTGTACGCAGGTCGCGCGCTCACACGTTGAACCTAAACCCAATACCGTGGATTTGCACCCCCCGCGGACGCGAGAGAGAGCCTTCTTGGCTACTTTCTTAATTTTGAAAGGATGAACTTTTGAATATATATATCATTCTAACTTTATATTTTTTCAATGTGGGATAACTCACTCCTCCCTCACTTTTCTTAGTGTAGAGTTTACTTTAAATTTCAAATTATCATTCTACCCTTCACCATTTTGAGTATATGAATATTCAAATTCATATTTCTTATGTAGAAGAACACAAATCCAAATAGACTTCCTACTACCGAGTAGTGAAATTTATCCGAATTTGAATCTCAAAATGGCCACTTAATGAGTTAATTTATCATAATTTCTTCTAAATAATTATCTCAAATTCATATTTCTTTTAAATAATGTTCATTACTTACTCTAATAACGTTTATTAATTTTAATTATATGTATATT
>CATKHJ011080771.1:0-11341 GCA_949750685.1 Vernicia montana
AGTTAGAATTGCTCTCACTAGAGCAACTACCAGCATCTTCACCTTGTACTAGATGGAATTCATCATTAGACTCATCACTGAATTTGACCACATTAGAGGAATCTTCATCATCAATATTCAGTTTACCCTTCATCTTCTCTTGCAGCTTCTTAAGACTCTTCAAGTCTTCTTTAAGCTTCGGGTAATGATGTTGTATGTGACCAGACTCTCCACAATAATAGCACTTCATATTGCTATAATCTCTTGGCCGAGATTTTGATCTATTTTTGTGATCACCTCTCCTTTTATTTTGATTCCTCCCTCTCTCACTCCTCTCAACTAGTACTATTCCCTCACTTTTAGTTGAAGTGCTCTCACCCCTCATCATCCTCTCAATTTCAGTGTGATTTTTCCAACACACACTGTTTGCATCAATGGTTTGTAGGATTTGGGCAATGATGCAAGCAAGAGTAACGCTTGCTCTTCATCTTCAACTTTTTCACCAGCATTCAGCAGCTGGCACACTAGCTGATTAAATTTATTGATGTGGTCATGGAGGTTTCCTCCTTCCTCCATCTTGAGCGAATACATCTCTATTTTCATGAACAATCGGTTAGTCAACAACTTTGACACAGATCTACTCCAATTTGTCCCACAACTTCTTTGGTGATGTCTCCTTAATCACTTTAAATTTTGCTTGTAGGGCATGTGCTAACCGGATGGTGCTCACCGCCTTCCTTTGAATAATCTTCCATTCGCTCTCAGTTATACTCGTTGGCTTTTCTTCATCCAAAATTGAATCAAGACCTTGTGGCACCAAAAGGTCCTGATAGTACTCTGCCAAAGAGTAAAATTACCCTTTCCATCAAACAAAAAGGCTGGATATTTAAATGCACTATCCATTTGATCTGAAAAACTCCTCCTTTTTTTTCAAATCTCTATGAATAGTACATCTTCTACAGTACAGTATGAATAGTACCGTACCCTGCTACAGTACCCCTGAACAGTGTTGTATCCTGCTACAGTACCTTGTTACTATTATTTACTGTTACTGCAAAAATAAATTTTTGCGTGGTTACTGTTCACTTAATTTTTTGATTTTACATTCGTTCTCAAAACGGATTGCACCAATAAATTCCTTATATTTTTCTCTTCCTCGCAGTATATTTCTTTTCCCAAAATACAATACTGCACCGGACAGAAGTCCCACTTTAATCACAATAAAAATTTTGTTTACCCCAAAATAAGAACCAGAAGCTCTGATACCACTTGTTGAGAAATTTTATGAGATATTTCACACGCACAATGGAAGGATAAACTAATAAATAACCCATAGCAAAAATAATAAAATTTTTAAGTAGTTCGATTTCTCAAAAAACCTACATCCACGATCCACAAGGGATAATTCACTATAACTCTTATAATTACATGATACAATTTTTGGACGGACAAAATTATAAATTATTTCTCACACAACACCTAATAACCCAGTACACCATTTCTCAAAATGAATAAAAATTAAAGAAATATAGGATAATTTTTAGATGGACAAAAATTATCAAAATCCTCTCACAAATAAAAAGAAGCCGTACTTCTTTTCACTCACTCACATACATAAAACTCTCTCAAATTTCTTCAGATAAATTTTCTCTGGCTCACTTAAAAAATGAAGTAAGGAAGGCCTTATTTATAAGGCTTCCTTATACGCGTGCCAGCTGCAAATTCTAATTTTGCAGCTGAGCGATGGATAAATGGTGCAGCTTTCAAAGAAAGCTGCACCGAAAAGTAACTTTTTCCTTTTTTTTTTTTTTCTTTATTCTTCTTTTATTTACACATTTTTTTTATTATTTATTTAGTCAAAAGTTATAAGCCCTTATGTCGAAGGTCCCACATCAACACTATCAAGTTCATTTTTCTTTTGCAGAAAAGTCAGAAAATTCCAATATTGGACTGATTATATAATATATACAGTCAATATTGATAGATGCAATTCGACTCCGCGGCCAATGTCCACTAATTTATAGTAATACATTAAAAGAGGTCAAGGAAAACACTGTAGATGAATAGTGTTTCCTCAATTGATTTGGTGCATGTGAAATGTCTTAATTGCCCCTGATCCCTGCTATCCTATATCTAAAACGATGCTGTTTCGATGTACCATAACATGTGAAATGTTTGTTTTGCCCCTGCTGCCCTTTTCTTATTAATCTAAAACATGTTGTTTGGCTAGCTCAGCGTGAGAGGTCTGCTTTGCCCTTTTGTCCCTTCTCTTTGTTGGCTAAAAGAGGCGCCGTGCTTAAGGGTTGATTTGTCTTTTCGTGCGGGACCTTGGCAACCCTAATTGTTCTTTTTTTTACTTCTTCCTTTCAGCTGCCGTTCACTTTTGTTCCTCATTCTCTCTCCTTCCATAGTTCTCTTCTGCTAATTTCTCTTTTCCTCATTATTTTATGTGTTTTTGGTTCCTGATTGTTTTTTATTTCGCCGTTTTGTGTTTGTTTCCTTTGTCGCTTTGGTTTTTTGCTAAATTCCTCTTGGTTGCTTTTGGGTTTGCATGCGTGTTTATGGGCCCTGGATTTTTTTCTCCCTCTTTCGGTTCTGCTGGTTGTTGATCGGTGCACCGATTTCTGCTGGGATGGGTCAATCCTGGTTGGAAGTGGGGGTTCCGATTTGTTCTGCTTTTTATTTTGGTCGAGGTCTATTCTCTTTTACTTCTCTTCTATAAATCAGTGGGCGGCGCCGCTCCATTGGTTTGTGGCTGACCAGGACAGCGTCGTTTCGTCCATTCCATGCTACTGTGGACCTTAATCTCTTCAGGTCAGTCCTATTGGAAACCTTTATAAGTAACCCTAGGCTTTTTAGTCCTTTTATTTAGTGATATTTTGAATTAATTGTGTTGTTTTTATTATTTTCCTGTTAAATTTTTGGCCTTTCTTTTTTATGTTTTTCTTTTGTTTCATTTTTTTTTATTTTTATCCTTGAGTTGCTATCGTTTTTTTTTTCTTTTTTTTTTGTGTGTGTGTGTGTTTTGCATGTTTTCTTTCCTTATGGTGAGCTGTTGTGGACTGAAAATGGGTTGGATGACTGAAAATGGGTTGGATGAGCTTTGCAAATCATGGTTCTTTGCTGGGGCTCACTGTTTGTTCGTGTTGCCTTTTATACATATCTTTTTATATTTTGAGATTAGTGCTATATTTTTCTCAGAATAAAAAATTGTGAATTCAAATCCCCTAACTGAAACCTAATAAAAAAAAAAAAAAGAAGAAATACGTATAAGCTATGTTTCTTGATTTTCCTGCTAAAAATGCATATTCTTTAATTTAATGTGAATATTAATGTATGTGAAAATTAATGCATATTCTAAAAATGTAGGGTAACTGGAAACCAAGTTTTTTACTTTATTGGGCTAGAAATTCCACTCCAACAGTTGGATGTTCACTGATCAATATACTCTCTGCTGTTACTTTTATACTTGCAGTCCTTTGGCTAAGATTTTACATTTCAAATTCTAAAATTAAACAATTGCCAATTTTTAGTGTAAAATTTAATTTATTATTTTTATTGTGATGTTTTTCCAGACAAGAATCTATGGGAATCAAGAAGATATTATGGCAAGCTAAGTTGTTTGGGACAATAATTTGTGTAGGAGGAGCCATATTGTTGTCATTTTACCATGGATCAATCATTAATATTGGTGAATCTAGCATTCACTGAAAATATGCAGATAATATGGGAACCAATAAATTTGATGCTGTAAAATCAAACTTCATTTTAGGCCCTTTATTTATGGCCGGTGCTGTTTGTTGGGCTATTTGGTTTACGCTCCAGGTAATTAATTAAAACATATTTTAGTCTCTTAATAATTAACTTCTTAATTTTTTAATTATTTGTTTGATAATTTTTTGCAGGCTAAAATAAGTGAGAATTTTCCAGTCCTTACACAAGCACATTAATACTGTGTCATGGGTAGTATTTAATGTGTGCTTATCCTCTTTGGTGCTTATCATGAAGCATCTGAGTGGTCATTAAGTCTGTGGGCTGCCTTATTGCAGCTCTTTATGCAGTATGTTTCATTTAATTTGCTTAATTAATAAGTTAATTTTAATTGTATGTTAATTATTTAGAGTTTTTTTTTTATACTTTTAACATATATTAAAATTATATAAATCATAAAATATTATAGGCTACTGTATGTTCTGCTCTAGCATTTTCACTTCATGGAGTATTCAAAAGAAGGGAGCACAACCGGCGATGACGAAGGTTGTGTGAACTCTAGGCCCTAAGTCTCTATCGGTTGAGGTCATTTCTTTTTGGCTACTTGGAGTTTGATTTCTCGGTTGTGGTTTGGATTTAATCATATCATATATAATATTATTTTCAAAATTAAAAATATCATTGCATATTTGGATTTAATTTCACCATTTATTATATATTGTAGATGTGGCTAGGACTTATTCAGAAGGCTAAAGATGGAGGTTTGGATATTTACAAACTTATGTCTTTTGGGATGGACATGAGCCTGCTCAAGTACAAGTAATTCAATCTTGCATTATTTTTTTTTTTTAAGAACATGAATTTTTTAATCTGGTTCTCTGATATAAGGACTGAAATGTAGTTGAAATACCTGTGAAAATATAATGTTGTACATAGTTATTCTCACCCATCAGTATTAAGAAATACTTGCCTCAGATTGTTTATGGTATATTATACATATGATTGAATTTGCAGATCGTGTGCTATGTTGAGTTCTATTGAAATGATCTTTAGTTGTGTCAATATGCTAGCTGACATTATCTATGTTTTGTAAGTAAAGACACAATTTTGATCTTTAGGAGTTATAGAATATGCAATTGCAAATGGCTTAATGGGTTTAGTTTGTTTCATCATTAATTAGTTATTCTTCATAGTTTTCCTATTAAATGATTGAAATGTTATTTACTGTAATATGCAAAAATTTTCCTAAAATTGCTGTTGGGATTTGCTTTATTAATGGCTCTATGTCACAATTCATTTGCCATTAAAGGAGAGCCATCCCACACTGAAGTTCCTCGACTCACCTTCTCAAACCAAGAAGATATTGTGACAGAACAGCTAAATGTAAGTCTATATACATGTTTTTGTATTACATGTTTTAAAACAATTTTTTTATATTAAAATAATAAAAAAAAATTATATATGTAGAATGGAGTTCGAGCCTTAATGTTGGACACTTATGATTTTGATGGAGATGTATGGTTGTGCCATTCATTTAAAATTGTAATTAAAACACTAATGATGATCATGGTAAAACACAAATGCTGTCATTAAAACTGACATTAATTTTATTTTTTTTAATATATTGATTTTTTGATCTGATCGCCAATAGTCATGTAGATGCTCGATTCCTTCTTTAATAAGGACTTTAAGGCTGCCAAATTGTAATTTTATTACTTTATTACATTATTTCTTATGTTTTAATTTTTATGATTTTTTATTTTTAAAGGGTTTATTTATGAATTTAAAAATGTGATTGGGAATTTTGGGTTGTGTTTGGTTTCTAAGAAAATGTTGGAAAAAATTATGTCTGTGATAATTTACTGTTTATTGTTTAGGTTTTTTTGTTTTTAATTTTTTCCCTGAAGGGATGTTGTTTATATGTAACTGTTGAGTTACTAAAACTTGCAGCCTATAAAATTGATATTCATATCTTCTGCTTCACCATTTGCATGAATCCATGTGTGTATTACACCTGTTTCCAACCTTAATGTGGTTGAAGTAAAAAAAAAAAAAAAACTATCTAGATGAGTATTTAGAGGTTGAAATGATGCTTGAATTATACTTTTTGTTATATAATTGATAAATTATATTGTTTAGCTGGATCAAAGATGCCCTTAACTTTTAATTATTTGGTTATTTTTTTCATTTTAACTTTTTGAGAATTTCATTTTTTTTTTTAATCCATTGATTGAACTATTCGCTTGGTAGTTTATAATAATGTATATTTTTTTTTTATTGGGTCCTAAAATTTTTAATTGTTAGCATATAACTTTTCAATAATTAGTTAACCCATTATACATTGATGAGGATTGAATTAAAGACTTCATCTTGCTATACTCAATGATGTCAATTCATGCGATCGGTGGTTGGGTCTTTAGTTCAACACTTTTCAATTTATGGATTCGTTATTTGATATCTAATTTAATATTCATGATCAATAATATGAGTTTTTTTGGTTTTGATGCTAATGATTTGAATTGGGATTTTAAAAAATTAAGGTTTCATTGGATACCTTATCTGTTATTTGCTCATAATTACTTCATAGATGAGTGTTTCTGTTGATGTGTTTTATGTTTTGAGGATGGTGTGACTGTTAGGTAATAGAAATTCATGAAGGAAGGATTGACAGTTCAAGGGCGATGTAAGCTTGGGATGAAAGAAATTTATTGAACAGAGGATTGGTAGAACTTATAGTACAAATTGTGTTGTATTTTGAATGTCCGGTATGTCAAGTTAATACAAGACAAGTGTTAATTCATTGTTAAAAGTCTTCTGTGAACATACTTCTATATAATTTATTATATGATATTACATTTTGGATCTCAGTTCTTCTTTATGCTATGGTAAAAAGTGTATTTTCACTTCCAAAATAGCCCTGTCGAGCTGAAGTTACTTTACAAAATGATTATTTATTTTCATTTTCTATATAATAGAGTATAGTGAGAGATTGAAATTCTTACCAAGATGAATAAGCGAATTAGTGTCACCGGCAATATCGAGGTTAAATATAATATATTTATTAAGTTATAAAATAATAATTAAACAAAAGATATAATTATTAAACCTGCAGCATTATGTTGATAATTATCTAATTTAATAGATTTTTAATTGGTAAAATCAAATGTTAGAATATTATAAAAAAATGTTCCTTTAAAAAAAATAAATAAAGAAAAAGCCACTACTTCAGTTTGTTTATCCTTAAGTACCCTCTCCTTGCATAAAAAAAAAAATAAGTTACATCAAATCATTGATGTATGAATAATTACACTTATTATGTTCAGCTTTAATTTTGCAATTATTTTTTCTTTTAATTTTTTATTTATTCTCTAACCATTTTCTGTTGCAATTATACATAAATTTCCAAAAAAAAAATGCAAATATGTATATCATATATATTTTAGTAATATTCCCAATTATAATTTTTATCACAAACAAAAAGCATATATATATATATTATAATAAAAAATAAAAAAAAAGAACAAAGAACAAAGGTTGATTCGAGTATATTATATTTTAGAAAACTCCTTTTACTAAGATATGTATTTTGATAAGAAAATTAATAGAAATCTAAAGCATTCAAAAAAATCTGCAAGAGCCAAGAAATATATGCTATACAGATCAAGTGATATAACAAGTAAATAACTATTTCTGTTTATTCAAGTTCTTCAATCCTTCCGAATTATAAACTACTTGAAAATTATTAGAAAATATTAGGACATCCGCAGCTAAGAATGAAGTAAGAAAAGTTTACCCGCGCAATTTCTAATATATATATTTATATAACTAGATAATAACTCCCGCTATGTTGCAGTATGTGATTATAATAAAATTTATTATCAACTATTAATATTTAATTTGTAATTGCATGATAATATGTTTAAGCGATGAATATAAAAACATAAATGTGATGTGTTGTAAGATGAAATAAATTAAAGCAATTTGCGTTGAATGTGATTCATTTTTGCTTTTTTGTCAAACAACTAAGTCTAATTCCATCATATTCTCACATGGCTGGTATCTGCCTCTATACTCCATTTCCTTTGATCTCCTTTTTCACTACGTCATACCCGTGTAATTTGTGAATTTTTGGGTCTTGTTTCTTGTAACTTTTCCCTAAGTCTCTCTGGGTTTCTGGATATCTTTTGGGAGATCAAGTTCTCTCATTATGGATACCATTGATGCTTTTTCTTCACATCTCCTAAGATTTGGGGAATTTCCCATTGTTGACATCAAAGGATATTTATAGCATTTTCATGATTAAAAATGTATTAATCTGTGTTGATTTATTTCTTGTTGATCCATTTAGCAACACTTGTGAATAAAACATAAGGAATATATATTAGATATTAGAAAAGGAATATAATAATCCATTATTGAGGACATGCATATAAATTGAGAAAATCAATGGGAATTAATGCCCATTAATTGACCCATTATTACAAAGAGCATCGAAGCCAGACTCACTAAACACACACATAATACAGAAGTATATATAGCTAATCAAATTGAAGAAATTAACAGAAGAAAGCCATTGATATCTACTGGCCGCCCTGAAAATAACTTCAATACTGTTGAAGTAAAGACTCATTGATTTATTTAAATAGATATTTAAATCCATTCTTTTTTTTTTTTTTTAACAATAAAATAGTATCACGACCTGATCATGGACTTTATTAATTTTATACCTTGTAATTTTCTTCAGTATTGATAAAGGTGTGGATCGAGACGTGGGGTGAGCATAACCTCTAGAGGAGTTTCCTTGGACATTGTTATAGCCAAACACTCTGTCATATCCACTGGCTGATTAAATGGTGTTGTCAAATTAAATCCCTGAAGCAATCTGCCAATAGCCAATTGTATAACATGCTGTGCCAAATTACTTCCAGGACATGATCTTCTTCCTGACCCAAATGGCAATAGCTCAAAATTCTGACCTGAAAGTTCAACATTTGCATGAGTTGTTAGAAATCTTTCAGGCTTGAATTCTTCAGGATTTGACCAAACATTTGGGTCTCTATGCAATTTCCACAAATTTGTGAGAAAACGAGTGCCTTTTGGAATATGGTATCCACAAAATGTGCAATCTTCCATTGCTTCTCTTGGAACTGCTAGTGGACCTGCTGGATATATTCTTAATGTTTCTTTAATTATTGCTTTTAGGTATACTAAGTTTTCACAGTCAGATTCTTCTAGCCATCTTTCTCTCCCAATTTTCTGGTCTAACTCTTCTTGAGCAAGCTCCAATGCTCGCCTGTTGTTTAATAAATTGGCTATTATCCATGTCATGGTGTTTGATGTGGTATCAGTTCCCCCAACTATAACAGCCTACATAATTAAATACAATTTAAAAAAAAAAATTGTTAGTATTTCACATGGTCTTAGAAATGATTGCCTGTACAGGAAATATTTGGAAATAATATAGATTCATACTCATTTTTGATACATTTAAATATGAGAATGAATTCATGTGATAATGAGAGGCTTTATATTTTTTGGATTAATTAGGTTCTGACTTGAATTCAAATTTACAATTTTACAATTTTGAAATTTTTTTAATATTAAAAATTAAATTGGAATCTTTCAAACTCAAACACAGCTTTACTTGAATTGAAACTGTATTTTAACAACTTATATATAAACACACTTCAATCTAATGACTAAAACACAAACAAAATGGAACTAAATAATCTTAATATAACAAATTAATTTTTAGTGATTATAATAGAAGTAATTAAGAGAGACTTGGTTGAACTTACCAGAATTGTTCCTTTGATAACGATTCGGCGGGAATTGCTGAAACATGAATCATCCTTAGCTTGAGAAAGCAAAACATCAATGAAATCCGGTTCTTTAGTATTTGAGTCATTCCTTTTAGACTCATGTTCTTTAACCCAACTTTCTATAATAGAATCCAATCCGTTCATTACCTTCTTCATAGCTTGAACTGGTCCAAGAAAATCCATCCATCCAAGAAATGGAATCAAATCAGAAGGAACAAAACTACCAGCAACACGCATAAATTCCCTCGTTAGTTCTGCCAATGGACGTTCTTTGTCATCATCATTCCCTTCAAAATATCTCTGTCCAGCCACTATTCTTGTCAAGTTATTTATCACCAATTGTTCCAAAAATTCAGTCATGTTAATCTTGATTGGACCATTATTCTTGTTTTCCATACATTTCAAGAACAATTGTCCAATAGCATAGCTAATCTCTGTTGTTCGAACTTGGTTAAGTAACTTGACTTTTGGAATTGACAGGACCTCAATCACGATTAGTTTACGGATATCGCGCCAATAACTACTGTTGGGTGTGAAACCAAGAGCTGCATAATTGTAAGCCATATATTTTGATTGTGTTGTTTTTGCACATGAACCAAGGAATTTGTCATTTGTTGTGTAGAATTCTTTCATTATCTTGTGGTTGCTTATCACAACTGTTTTGTGCATCCCTAGCTGGATTGTGAAGACTG
Source organism: Vernicia montana (assembly GCA_949750685.1). Lineage (NCBI taxonomy): Eukaryota > Viridiplantae > Streptophyta > Magnoliopsida > Malpighiales > Euphorbiaceae > Vernicia > Vernicia montana. Next base: position 10,205 of record CATKHJ011080771.1, read on the forward strand.
GGCCATATTCATCGGCTATTCCACCCAAGACTCTTGCTAAGATTTTCCGGCCATCACGGAGTTTATGAAGATGACCTATAATTGGCAAGGCACCAGCCACTTGTGGTGGTAAAGATAAAGAATGACTCTTGATTTTATGATTCTTTGCCTTCCATTGCTTGTAGAATAGCAACAGAGCTACAACTCCTAGAATTGCTATGAAATTTGAAGAGAAATCCATGATGGTTTTGGAGAGTGGAGAGTGTTGAGTGGTGGAGTTGAAGAACCAATTAAGTGGAATTTATAAAGCTACCAATGAGGTCTATTATCGTAATTAAGTGTGGGAAGAGTAGAAAATTCTTCCCTCAGTTTGGTAACATGATTTATTATTTAAAATTTAAATTTAAATATTTAATATTTTAAATTATTTAAATATTTTTTTTGCACAGTAATTACTCAATCCAATTATATATAATAAAAAAATTAGTACTCGTAAGTTTGTATATATAAGGGACAAAAAGAATAAATTAGACTTTTTATTAGCAACTATTGGAATCTTTTTGTTTTTTAGCACAAGGAAGATAGAATTTAACATAGATGAAAATTTAACGCTGAAGTAAGTATTGAAAATTTAACATATTTGAAAAAATATTGATTTAATTTTTTTATTATTAACAAATTGGAAATGATATATATAAATTTGATTATATTGAATATTGATATTTGAGATAATATAAATTTATTATATTGCCAAGTCAGTATTTTTAATTGAAGAGAATATTTTATAAATAAAATATAAAGTTTAGAATTTTTGTTATTTATTTAATCAAGAATTTTATATTAAAGAATTTTGAAAATATTGTGAAATATAAATATTCGTTCTAAAATTATTTGAAATTGTATAATATAATGTATAAAATAATTATTGAGTAATATTGTGTTTATATTTTTATTTGGTAATTAATTGAGTAATAAATATATTTATTTATATATATATATTATGATAAGTAAAAAAAAAAAAAGTAAGCAAATTAAAAACAAAGAAAAACATATCCGGATGCAAAGGAAAAAAAAAAGGGCAGTGGAGAGAGAGAGAGAGAGAGAGAGAGAGAGAGAGAGAGAGAGAGAGAGAGAGAGAGAGAGAGAGAGAGAGAGAGA
>CATKHJ011080778.1:0-12316 GCA_949750685.1 Vernicia montana
AAAAATATTTTATAATTTATTTATAAATTGTTAGAATTATTTATTCTTCAAAATAAGTAATAATATTATTAAATTCTTAAGAACTGAACCAAAATTTGAGTTTAAACAGGTAAAATAACTTTAAGAAAATAGAGTTATCAATAATGCATGAGCATGGCATAATTATGAGACAGCATGAAAAAATAAAGAGCAGATATTTAAACATCCACAAGTAAATGAGAGTATTTCCTCTAACTCTTATGGGTATTAGGGAAATCACAAAATCGCTCATTTACTCCCAAAAATAATTAACTAATTTCATTAATTAAAAATTGACATGGAAAGCATGAATTTACATTTTTACATGAAAAATAAAAAGGGGGGAGGGGATTGATTGAGATTTGGATTTGAAACTTGGATTTAGATTCCAAGCTTGCCTACGTACCCCATTGAATGGGGATCAAAATCCTCGTAGTTCGTTCCACGATGAGGTGGAAGGAGAGTTTAAAAATTGGTCAGATTTGATTGGATTGATTTGATTTGAGGTTTGATTGAGGGTAAAAGATTATACCTTCTTTTTGGTTGGTTTGAATGATGGGAAAGTGGTTTTACCAGAGCGGAGTTCCGTTTCAGAAAATAAAAATGATTTTGAAAAAAGAGATTTGATTACTCAAACTTTAATTAATTAAAAAGATTAATTAATTAAAGTGATTAATTAAAATGATTAATTAACCACTTGAGTGAAAATTTTAATTTTTAAAAAAGATTAATTAATTAATTAAAATTAATTTTTAATTAATTAACTAATTGAGAGTGGAGGATTTTAAAAAAGATTAATTAGCTAATTAAAATTAATTTTTAATTAACTAACTAATTAATTGGAGGGAGTAAAAGCTAATTAGATAGAGTGAGAGAGAAAGCAATTGAAAAATTCAACAAATGCTTTGAGGTGTGTTTTTGAAGTGAAATGAGATAGGCTATTTATAGGGAAAATGGGGATGGAAAAAATACCAAAAGGGTACAAAAAAGCAGAAAAAAGGAGTGGCAATTTTGAAATTGCGCAAAAAGTGATGGAGCCACTAAGAATGGGTGCGGCTCCGCGTGGCTGCCATGCGGATGCCTCGTGGCAGCCACGCAACTCCGGGCAGAGGACACGCGGAAGCCATGTGTCTCTGCGTGGTTCATCGTGGCCTCTACGCCGAAGTCGCGTGACGCCACGCGATTCTACGTAGAGTACATGCGAAAGCCGCGTGTCTCTGTGCTACTCCACGTGGCTTCCACGCTGACGCCGCGCGGCTCTAGGCTCCGGCTCGGCTATCGGGATTTCTTTGGGTCAGTTTTCGAAAGTTTCAAGTCAGTTTCTGGAGTATTTTGAAGTCTGAAAAATTACCGGTCAGTGTTATTGGATCCGAAATTAATTATCGGACATTTTGGCAATCAGTTTAGAGGAAAATTGGGTCATTTTTTGGAAAAGGCTGTCTGGTACAAAAAGTCTGGTCGGGATCAGAAAAGTGATATCAGTCTTTGTTGGAGAGAAATAAATCATTTACCTTTCGAGGGCATTGCCCCCTTAACCCCTACCCGTTGACCGGTTAGCGGGACAGCCGTACCAGCTCTGCGTAGCACACGAAATTTAGCAGGTGTTAAGGTGCCGCAGCATCTTGGGGGTGCAAAATTGAGGGTTCACACACACACACACACACACACTTAGGCTGAGCTTATGGGCCTAGCTTGCATTCTAGCCTGTTTTGACCCTTTTCTATTTTCAGAACGGATTTAAGATCTAAACAAAGTTTTCAGGATTTTCTCTGTCACAACCCGACTTTCTAGCCAGGACGATCCTAGGGCATGGGTAGCCCTAAAGCCACTGAAAATACGTAGGAACATTACAAATCAATTATCCATTCACATGGAATCTCCCAATATCAGAATCAAACAACCATGCTAATCCATTCTCATCAATAATATTCATAATTCATATATATATAGTCATCTTTCAATAATTTAATGTCTTAAAGGCCCAAAAGAATACTATTATTACATATTACGTTAATACATATACCATGAAGCATCTAAGTTTGAATCATCATCTATACACAATAAATATAAGGAATTGAGCTTTACATTAATCACCAAAGTTTCTGAGGACTGAAGAAGAAGAACGCCTTGGAAACTTTACCGATAAACTAGCTCACCTGAAAAATGGAATCACTAATGAGATAACGTAGTGAGTAAAGATTATACTACCATAACTTGTGAAACTTGGTGATTCAAGGTCGGTTTACAATAACAGTTCATAGTTCTCATCAATCAATATCAATAATTAATCGGTTCAATAATAACAAACGAATTGATTCAATAACAATAAATAATAGGTTCTATATCAATAAGCATTTGGTGCAAATTCAATACCCAATTGTTTCAATAATATCAATCGATTGGAGGCAATAACAATAACATGTCATGTTCAGTAGAAATATATCAATACAATAAGAGTATTAAGTAACTATGTCTTAACGTTCTCCATATAAATGACATTATACTCGAAGGCATTACTGAGAACTGAGGCATAGAACTTACTCATCAAATCAATATTGAAGTAGAAACTCATCTTATCGGAGCATACCTTCATCTCTACGTAAGATTGATCAGATCTTACGGTTAAGGCCACTAGTCCTCCTTAGCTAGGCATGGATACTTTACTCTATCCACCGGAGTACATTGTGCACAATGCTTAATGTTTTACCCCACATCAGAATTAGGGATTTCTGCTTTTGGTTCTCAATCATATAAGGTGTACAATGGTAACAATTAACATAGATTATCAATGAATAAACAATTATGGTTTCAATTCAATATTAAGAAAAATTATCAATTGGGTTCATGTATTCAATAATGGATATCTCTAAGGATGGTTCAAATAACAATTATCAATAAACAATTTGGTTGTCATGAAAGAATTAGGCATTTATATCTTAGGGTTCAAACACAACCATAGTAGTATAATAATCACTCACCTTAATCAATGCAGTATCCAAAATAGTCTTGAGATCAATTTCTAGAGCAAACAAATGTGATGGTCACATCCTCTATCATCCTCGTTCCCTCTATCTCTTCTTGAATCTCTATTAGAATCTATAGAAACCCATACAGAAATTAATCATTAAATCATATAATCTACGAACTAGACTCAACTAGCAATGCTAATCTTAGAAATAAAAACATGTTGGAATCTGCCACATGGTTAATCACACGATCGTGTGGTTGCCTGTGTGACAAAGAAAAATTACACAAATTCAATAATGCATATCACACGCCTGAACACATGATCGTGTGTTCGCACGTGTGACCATGGAAAACTTGTCACATGCCCGGACACACAATAGTGTGTCCGCAGTGTGGCCATGGAAGATTTACACAGATTTTTAAATGCTTGTCACACACCCGGACACACGATCGTATGTCTGCACGTGTGATAGAAAATATTTTGGCAGACTTCTTAAGAGCTTGTCACACGCCAAGTTACACGATCGTGTGGCAGCACGTGTGACGATCCTAGGCAGGGGTAATTAATATCATATAAAAATAAAAAAAAATCAATTTCAATTTAAAATAAAATTTAATTAATAAAAAAAATTATGAACAATAATTTCTCCATGTGTCATATCATTTTAAAAAATAGATGAATGCATGTGCTTAATTTGTACATATTTTGGTATCTTTCTTAGGTGATGGTCCTCTTTTATTATTATTAGTTTTTTAATTTCCAGGCATAAAGTGATTTATTTTAGTAGGCCAGCTGTTGGATTTTAATATTATGTGTTTTGGAAGCAAAATATTATTAAAATAAAAAATTTCAATTTCAATTTCAATTAAAATTTAATAAATGAAAAAGCAATCAACAATAATTTTTCCACGTATCATATCATTTAAAAAAATAAGCATATACACGTGCTTAATTTGAACATATTTTGGTATCTTTTCTTCGGTGATGGTCTTTTATTATTATTTTAGTTGGCCAGCTATTTAATTTTTTTTTTTTTTTATACAATGAAAGTTCAACGGGCTCAAATAGACTACACAATAAAAAATAGTTATCCATTTTAATATCTCTTATTAAATTAATAATAATATTTTATGGTTCAACTATTATTAAAAAACACTATCATAAAAATTATTTTAAAAATAATTTAATATGTTTTAATCAGCATAACTCTATAGTAGTTAAACATCTAAAACAGTGCAAAGTAATATATAATTAATTATATATAATTAATTATATATATTAATTAATAGTAGGTGTGGATCACGCAAATTTGACCATTCTTCTACTTATGTTTGCATGTTTCACAAAGAAAAAAAAAAAAAAGAAAAAAAAAATGAAAGTGTATTGGAATCTTAAATATTATGTGTTTTGCAAGCTACATTTCAATTATAAAAATACATTTAAATATCATGTCATGGTGAAGTGTGTAATATTAATATATATATATATATATATATATATACACACTTAATTATTTACATAATGCGTACTATAAAAAACCAAAATATTCTTTTTTGCATATGGTGCTACTTGTCCAATAGTGTAGGGTTTTTATTTTATATTTTATTATTTTTTAAATAAATTATTATTTTATCTATGAAATTTGATCTAATATATATATATATATATATATATATATATATATATATATATATACTTAATTATTATTATTATTATTTTTTTACAAACTAACTAAAAAGTTTTTGATTTTTATATTAATGTTATAATTATAATTACCTTTATAATTTTTCAGAAATTTTATAATTTTTCAGAAATTCTACACTCTACATCAAATTAAAAATTTTACTTTTACACAACTCATCATCAATTATACTCATTTTTCTCTCTCTCTTTTCCCTCATATAATTTTCTCTCTTATTTAATTGTGATTTCTTCTTGTCAGACCTCGTCCTCGGTAATCCTTTTATTCTGACCCTTGCTCGACTCCGAGCCACTGTTCTAACCATCAATCCTTCATATTCGCTCTATCGAGGCGCGACTGTCATAGGTCATGGGAAAACTTAAAGTCACCAAACACTTGTAGAACTCTTTTATACTCTAGATCCATACATAATTTTATCTTAAACAATTACCACCTTTGTCAGTCACAACAACATGTGCGAGTCATGTAATGGGCCAATTCATCATTATAGAGATTCAATTAACAATTAAGAACTTAAGAGAAATCATAAATCTGTTTCATTTTATTCATATAAATCACTTCAATACATGGATCCTTTTACAATCTATGGAGCTTTCTAAAATAGAGTAACAACAGCTATGACTTTTAGAAAATTACAAATAAAATCTTAAACACCTAGTTATAAAATAGCCAGAGCCTCTTTGGTAGAGAAGGATAACCAAAGAGTTATAATCCTTCATCTTCTAACTTCTCAACAAACACCTAAAATTCACAAACAATATGGTGAACCGTCAACTCAATAAAAATATGAAATGCATACCAAATAGAGTTTCATGAAGAATATCAAATATGTGAAACATTTATACATATACATATACAAATCATCAGATTTGTTTATAAAAACAATCATATGTGCCGAGGAGAAAAAAGCACCAAAGGTTCAATCCTAACTGAAACATACATATCATTAGAGTACTTGGGTAATCATAACCACAGTCCCACGAGTCTCTGTATCATCATAATTATCAGAGATCTAATGGGTGAGACGAACCACAACCTCAAAAGTCTTCGTAATAGTAGCTCTTTTGAAATACCATCGCGGTAATAAACAATCGAAAACACTTATGAGTGAAATCATGTGCTCTTCGTAATTATCAAGGGCAACTACATTACCCTAGAAACACCAACGTATGCCTACGAGGATACATCTGACTTAATTTATAGACCCAGTCAGTCGAGTCACCTGTGCACATGGTCTAATGGATCTTTTTCCCCATTAGTTGGATATTATGTCAACACATAGGTTAAAGGTTAAACAAATATTAGTTCGGTAAGATTTTCATTTTCAATATAAGGTTAGCCCAAATGGCCTCGTCCGTTAAAAATACATTGGTTTTGGCCTGAGTGGCCTCGTCAATAACAAGAATATTGGTTTCTAGCCTAAGTGGCCTCGTTACATCAATAATCATAATAAATTACAAAGAAATTACAATAATAAGTTACCCACTGATGGTGATGGTAACTGTGAACCCTCAATTTAGCACTTCCAACATTATTTATAAACTCTCTAAAGTTAACCAGAATATTTTTCTACCCAAACCTACACCTTTTCAATTCTGACCGAACTTTCTGTATCAGATAGCACTTCTCGAAATTGACCGAATTTTTCCCAAAATTGATTACCAAACTATCCGATAATTAATTTTAGATCCACCGTCACCGACCGATATTTTTTTAGACTTTCAACATACCCTGAAAATTAACCTGAAAGCCCCGAAAACTGACCCAAGGATCCTATTGCCGAGCAGCGTCAGCGAGACAGGCTTGCGGATCCGCAGACCACTTGCGGGGATCCGCGGGGCTTCCTCGCAGTCGTCGCAAAGCATAGCCGCAGAGCATGAAAGCGCTCGTGGTCGCCGCAACTAGTCTCACGCATCCGTGCAGACTCCATCTAACACACGTCGTACTGACACGTATCAGACGCGTCAGTACGACGTGTCAGAGCCACTGAATGAGATGGCTAATCCGCCAGCCTCACCGGCGATCCGAGAGTGCTTCTAGCGGCCGTCCGCGAGCTTCGTTCACGGACGCGGGATGATTGTCCGCGGATCCGCGATTCCCCCTCGTGGCTGTACTCTTGTGCGTGAAAATGACCCTTTTGCCCCTGTTTCAGATTACTTTTTCAAACCCTTTTCAGTCTTTTCACCCATTTTCATTTCCTATAAATAACCCTTCCATTTTTCATTTCAATTAACACTAAGAGTTAGTATGGAATTTTCTACTGCTCTCTCTCTTTCTCTCTCTCTCTCTTAATTAATTAAACTCTCTTTGATTTTAATTAATTAATTATACTTTATCCTCCACTCAATTTTGATTAATTAATCCTTTTAATTAATCACTTTAATTAATTAAAAATTGAGTAATCAATCCTTTTAAATTAATCTCCCTTAAGGTTAATTTAATCCAATCCACCTTTCCGAAACGGAACTCCGATCTGGTAAAATCCTCCACCCACAAATTCCAAAAAAGAAAGTATAATCTCTTACCCTCATTCAAACCCCAAATCAAATCAATCCGATCAAATCTGACCGATCCCTAAACCCTTCCACCTCTCTATGGAACGAACTATGTGGGTTTTGATCCTCATCCAATGGGGTACTAGGCACGCTTTGAATCTAAATCCAAGCCTCAAATCTAAATCCCAATCAATCCCCTTCCCCTTTTATTTTAATTTATACTTTCTTGTAAATTTTAATTACTGTAATTAGTTAATTACTTGCTCTTTATTTTTTTTACGCACTCATAATTATGCTATAATCATACATTATAATCGTCATTAATATTTGTCATCCATAAAATCAATTTTCACAGTCAAATTAAACTTAAAGAACCAAATCGAGATTATTTCAAACCAAAAACCTAGTCCCCGAGCTCAACCTGGTTCGAAGACTAGTGATATATCTTTGGGTAAATTAATCAAATATTAATGAATTGGAGTCAAAATTTGGTTTTCCTTAATTTTCCCATTAAAAAAAAATTAGGGTGGTGACTCCCAAATCTTTTTCAAAAATCAAATCAATTTTTTGAGATGATAACTCTTCCAATCGTGAGCACCGAAGAGATCTTTACTCTGAAACTAAACCTTCAAAAGATGTAAAAGGACTTGAGAAGTTTGCTTTGCACTATCTACTGATTTCCTGTAAAAATATAACCACATAACTTGTGAGAAAAATCAGTGAGTAAAGATTATACTACTATATTTGTGAGGTTAGGATAAACAAATAACTTACAAGGATGGTTTATAGCAATGGAAGACAATAAAGCAATATACACATTGAACTTGATATAAAAAAGCAATGTATCAAGAATATTATGGTCAATCAATATCTTTAGCAGAAATAAGTCATAATATATTAATAGAGGCACATAAGCATTACTTACCATGATAAAGGAAGCAGAGGCTTAATACCATGCTTGAAGTAAAAGGCATATATGCATATTCACCTTAAAAATAAGAGCAGCTTAATAGCTTGCTCGAAGCAGAGGCTCATATCTTGGAGCTTGCTCCTTTGGTCTTGCATGGAACTAATTAGGTTCTATAGCCAGGTCTTTATACTCTTTCTAGACAAGAGTTCAGACATTATAGCTTATCCATATGTACAATGTGCACAATGTCTAATGTATTACCCTACATTAGTTAGGGGATTTCTACTTAGGGTTCTTTAGTCATTCATAGTCATAGAAATTATCAACAATAATCAATAGATTTTCATGGTTTCAATTAAATCATGTCATGGTTCTCTCACATATGATCTTGGTAAAGTTCTTAATATGTATAACAATCTATTTCATGGCTCATGAATAAAGAAGAGTATAGATATATTAACAATAACAAATTTGGGTTCATAGACAATAAATTAGGCTTTGTGAGATTTAATGGAAATAGAATAAATATAATAGTATAATCATCACTCACCTTCTCAAAAGCACTTCTACACTTTTAGATTCTTATTTCCCTCTTATATTACATAATAAGGTTGACAATCATCATGCCCTTCATCTACCCCTTCATTTCCTCTAGGTTCTACACACAATTCATAACATAAAATACTCAATCTTAATTCAAGATCAATAATCAATTCATATACTCACTTATTCTTAACTTAAATTCAAGAAAAAAAATAGAATTAACACTATACCTAACTTATAATTAACAAAGAACACTAAAGCTTAACTTACCTTAATTACTTGAGTTGCTTAAGTTGAAGATTCCTACTTAAACACTTAATTTGATTCTATGCTTGGATGGAAACTTGAGAGATTTTGGAGGAAGAAAACTCTTAAAAATGAAAAAGAAATATTGTTGGGTGAGTTATGGCAAGTTGTTGGTTGAAGATAAGCCTAAAACAAATTTTTAGGAGGGTTTGGTGAGCATTTAATGCTCAAAGTCGGCAAAAAATAAAAATTGGATAGATTTAAAAATTGTGCACGGTCGTGCATGGGCCTTGGTGCATGGCCCTGCACTTTATTTCAAGGTTCTCCCCATTTTCTTTCTTTCCCTTTCTCATATGTTTTTCTTCATTTTTAGCCTCCACACTTTTAAACCAATTATACTTACATTCACTCAATTGGAAATCATCTCAAATTCATACCTCACTCCATTCACTCATTTAAAAATAAATTTAGCTCAAAGGAAACATAATTAACACATAAGCACAACAAAGGTTTTAATTCACATGTCTATTATGAACTTAAGCACACACATTTCACATATAACACACATAGTTCATAGAAATCCCAAATATATACGATTAATATAGGGTTGGGGTATTACACAAGGTCTTTATATAGAAAAGAAATAACAATATTATATTCTTGATTGACATAAAATCGTTCAATAGTCATTTATGGAAAAGATAAATTGCATTGGTAAGGAAAATTTTTCTTGGAAAGGTAAACTTTTATTAAATTTCTGGAAGATTGTTAGTGGTAGATAACTTCTCATTCTAACCACACATCTTCTGACACAACTTAAAATATCAAACCCCACTATCAAAACTTACACTATACATTGAACAGTAATACGAACTCATCAACTTACCTCGAAAACATACACAGACATCGAAGCCCTATCATTGAGTTCATAGCTCGTCCTCATTCTACTCAATTTAGACTTACTCAGTCCATGAACATTCATAGCCTTATCATAAAGTTTCTAGACTCATCTCACATGTATCAAACTCATTAGCTTAACTTATCTAGTTTGCCTCGTCTGTACCGAACCCTCATGTTCGTTTTGCCAATACTGAACCCTTTGCTCGTTCTTCATTACCAAGTCCATTGCTCATCTTTGTCTTCATCTACATCGAACTCATCTATCTGTTTAAACTTCTCTATCAATTAACTTATACATATTTCCCTTCATGTCATGTCTCTTATCATTTCTATCATCTCTAATTTTGCCTCGTATCACTTCCCTTCGTAATGCCTTGCCTCATTCTCAGATCTAGCCCAATCAACATGGCTCATTCTCACTAAAATCCCACTTTTGTCACCAATCTTATCATTACCATTAAAGCTCCTATTATGCCTCGTCACTGGACCCCATCCTCGATGTCAATCACTCGCTTAGATAGGGGTTATCTGTCATTACAATCTGACATAAACTTCCTAACCATCTCTTCACCCTAATCCTTAGATTACACTATCTCACTCATCCTCAGAAGATCCTTGCAGATAACTAGAATCTGGAGTATTACACTTCTCTTATTCAATTTGGAAACAGATTTGGGTTTTTATTTATTTAATTTGAATTCAGTCATCTCTTAGTCTAACTTAAGAAATTACAAGTTTTATATGTGATTATTGATTAGGCGGATAAACACCTACACAAAGTTAGAACTATATAATTTTTTGTGTTTTTTAAGGAACAGTTTAAGAAAGAAACAGGTTGAAAGATTAGAGAAAAAAAAAAATGAGAGGAGAAGAGAATCATGTACGTTGAGAAGAGAGAGAAAAATGAGTATTTATTTTATCATAATTTTATTATGTTTAAATTATGTTTTTAATGTTAATTTAATATTTATTTAATATTTAATTGTAGTATTTTTAATATGTTTGTTAGTCTTATTCAACTTAATAAATAAAATAAAGAAATTGAATAATTTGAAGAAAAAGTGGACTATGAAATGAAGGAGTAGTTCATAAGTATATAATTATAATAAAAATAGTGTGATCCACTTATTTATAAAATAAAATAATAAAAAACCTTTGAAAAAGTAAAGAAGAAAAAAACAAAAAAAAAAGGAAAAATTTAAACAGAATGTGTTTTTTTTTTTTTGAAAAGAATAAAAATATATATTATTATAATAGTGAGACCCACTTCTTTATATATATATATATATAAAAAGTAAACATTCAAAGTTTCAATTGCTGCCTTGGTCAATAATAACAAAAATAAAAAAAAAATATATAATATATATATATATATGGAAGAGACGTGAAAGGCATATAGTTTTAGTTTTTTTTTTAAGGAAGGATTCGCAGAGAAGAGGTAGAAAAGTTTTAGCAGGAGAGATTTTCGCAATAGACTTTTCTCTTATTCCATTCCATTTTAAAATTCAAACACTTTTCATTTAGATTTTTTTTATTTTCATCAGTCATTCTTTCAATAAAGATTGTATTTGGTTCTTGGGATATTTATTTTGTGCAAATACCAGGAGATTTGATTTGAGCACTGAATTAAATTGTAAGTTTATTTTTCTATTATTTTTATCTTTTAATTATTAGATTGATAATATTAGTTCAATGTATTATTTTGATATTAAGGATATGGAAATTATTCTCTATTTTCTCATGAACTAAATTTATTTTTGTTTAGGGATTTGTATGAAGCTATCATGATATGAATATTAAATAAAATTCCTTTTGATTATATTTATCGTTTCTTAATTGAATTGATTAATTGATTATAGAAAAATGTTTAGCTACCATTTGTTTAATTTAGGTTATAAATAAATAAACGAGAGTTGAAATTTATTTCCGGATTTCATTCTTTTAAAGTCTTAAAATGAATTAGAAATATAAGTTTTAAGATTAAGATTTGGTTTTTAATATATAATTGTCACGACCCGAATTCCTTCCTCGAGCCGCGACGATCCTAGGGCATGGGTAGGCTTAAGGCCACCGAAAATCCGTAGGAACCTCACCGATCAATCAATCAATTATCTATATCCATATCATACAATCTCCCAAGATCAGAACCAACCAACTATAACAATCCATTCCCATCAATATCATTCATAATTCATATGAATTATCATCTTACAATTGGTTAATGTTATAAGGCCCACAATACTATTTCTTTACATATACCATTCAATACATTACCATGAAGCATCTATGATTGAATAATCATCTATACAAAAAGAATTAATAGATAATGAGTTATTACATTAATTACTTGAGTTTCCAAGGAGTGGAGAAGAAGAACGCCTCGGGAACTTAACCGATAAATCAAAGCTCACCTGAAAAAAATATAATCGATAATGAGATAAGGCAGTCAGTAAAGATTATACTACCATAACCTGTGAAGCTTGGTGATTCAAGGTCGGTTTACAATAACGGTTAACAATCTGTATCAATCAATA
>CATKHJ011080945.1:0-10122 GCA_949750685.1 Vernicia montana
AATCAACTGATAAGTATTTTTCGGTTTACATTATATATTTATATAAGTATTTTGCAAAAAAATTTACTAATGATTGCTATATATATGTTGTATTCCAGGAGAGGGAGTTAGGCAGAGCGCCAGACCCTGTTAAGCTGTTTGAGGCCCCTCACACTAGGAGAACATCTGATGGCGCTCGACAGTTCGTAGACAGGAGGTCTCAAGACGTTGCTGTAAGACTCAAACTAGCACAACTATATATGTTTTGCAACATAGACATAAATGATGTAGTTTCTAACATGTATTGTTTCATAATTACTGGATTGCAATCAGGCACTTTTAGAGTTTGCTTCTCAGCCAACTGAGGGATCTACAGCTCCTGTAGAGCCTGACACCACACAGCTATTCCTCCAAGCTGCAGGCGGAGAGAAGAAGAGGAGGGTGTATGGCATGGGTGCTAAGGCACCCACTTTTTTTAGGCATGGATCGTCCTGCAGTTCCATTGCGAGGTCTCATACTACAGAGATCCTTGATTTGGTGGAGACATGACTTCAGCAGATGAAGCATCGGATGGAGTCCGTGCTGTCTGAGTATCAGCACACGCAGCTTCAGTCTGACTTACGGGTTCGAGATATCATTAGAGAGGTGCTATCTGAGTATCTCAGTCCACCTCGCACATCTTCTTCTGCTCCAGCAGCACAACAGCAGCAGCAGGACCCCATCCAGTAGTACTTTTTTCACATTTATATTATTTTTTCATACATGTACAGTATAAACATGAATAATATTTGTTATATTAGATTTTATATTTTATTTATTACATTTTCATTTTTTAGGCATTTTTTTCTATGTAAAATATTTTTTATTTAAATATTCTTATATAAAATGAATTTTAAAAAATAATTTGCGACGGATTATTTTTTTATTTAAATATTCTTATATAAATTGAATTTTTAAAAAATAATTTGCGACGGATTAGCGACAGATTGTCTGTAGCTAATTCAAAACAAGTACTCGCCATTTTAGCGACATCCAGCGATGGAATAATATGTCGCTAAATTTAGCGATGAAAAAATCGTCACTAATATAAAACAAATCATCGCTAACTTAGCGACTGATATTTAATTCAGCGACGGATTTAATCGGTTGCTGAATTTAGCGACAACGTAATTTGTCGCCAATATTGTCGCTAAATTTAACGATGGATTTTTTTAGCGACGGATTGCCTTTTTTTAGTGAAGAACATTTTAACGATGGATTAAATTCGTTGCTAATCCGTCGCTAAATTAATAGATTCTAGTAGTGTATTGAGCTGATTGCATGTTGAGTGGAGATGTTAAGATATGTGAGGATGTAGATATCTACTATATCAAATTATATTAAAATTTTGAAACCAGGGCCGGCTCAAGGCCTATGCTTAGGGCCCTCAAAAAGTAGGGGCTCCAAAAAATAATTTATTTTTCTAATATACATGTTATACATATTTTTAAATTTATTTAATATATATATTATTAATTTTATAGAGTTTTGACTTTGTTAAAATTCTAAACAAATTTAATTAGAGTAATAAATGTTGTCAATTAATAATTATTTAGTAAATTGTAAAAATATCTTGAACCAAAAAAAGATAAATCTTAGAACACCTAACTTAATTAATTTTAAAGTTACGATTAAACTTTACCTTCTCAAAATTTTCTCTATATATTAAAAAAGAAAACAATAATTAAAATTTCATTCTTCTCCTATTTTCTTAATTTTTTACTCTTCCCCTATTTTCTTTATCTTCTATTCTAAAGTGTTTTAACAAAATTTCAAAATTCATCAAATCAAAAATTCAAAATCTATAATTTTGATTCAAAGGGCCTCTCAGAGTTGATAGAAAAAGTAAGATAAGTTTATATCATATTGTTCATATTTAATTTTTCTCCATAATTATTTATTCTTAATTTTATTATAGCTTATAGAATAGTATTAACCATTCTCATTACCGTAGTTTCGGTGGAAAGAAGTTTTTCAAAATTAAAATTAATAAAATCTTATTTACGTTCAACCATGTCACAAAAAAGATTAAGTAATTTAACTATATTGTCAATTGAAAATGATTTGCTTTCTAAACTTGAAAATAAAAATTTAATTAGTGATTTTGCATCTCAAAAAGAAAAAAAAAATTAAATATATTTTATAATATATTTATATTATTAGAGAGCCATCAAATTAACTCTTGCCTAGGACCACAAATACTATTGAGCCGGCCTTGTTTGAAACATATACATTTAAGATTATTAGTTATGATTCGTTGGTAACATGATAACATGAAACAAAATAAAAAATAAAATTCTATTCTAAAAATTAGATTTCATTCTTAATCTCACTGTAAACTTAACATCTCATATCTCACATCATACCCTATCATAATTAAATGAGAGATTGAAATGCCATTAATACTTCTATGACCAATTTTAATCACATTATCTTGATTCGATTTTATTTAAGCTTAAGGAATATTTGAACTAAGTTTGATTCCGTGTGGCTAGCGGATAAAAAATCATCAAACTTTGGTATTTTTTTATATGATCACTAAAAAAATATTTCTTGCAAACAAATACCTAAATTTTTATTTTTTTCAATTAGAGATCACTGTCAAAATTCCATCAGAGTGCTGATGTGGTATGACACGTCATCTAAGTTATCTGACTCAGCACGCCACTTCAAATCCACATCAGATAAACTTTAGACTCCGTTTGTTTCGCGAAAAATATTTTTCGTATTTTCTGACGTTTGGAAGGTTTTAGAAAATTAGTCAACAAAAAATATTTTCCTGATCAATGGAAAACTAAGTTTTTTTAAGGAAAATGACTTCCTCTTTTCAAAACGGGAATTCATTTTTCAAATTTTGACAAACTTATTATAATGAAAAAAAAATATGTAAATACAAATTTATTAATTCGCCGATCATCGACATTCACTACTATCGACCATTGAGGTATTGATGACCACTGCCAACCACTGTCGACAAACAATAATCACCGTCGGTCGCCGGCTATCACAAACAACAATCATAGGTCGCCAGAGACCACAAAATTTATGATTTTTATGTATTTTTTTCTCATACTTAATAATAAAACTTTAAAAATATGAAATTATTATAAGTTTAAATATATTTATAATCTTATAAATTAAAATTTTTAATAGTTTTTAATATTTTAACCAAACAAAAGAAAATTAATTTTTGGAAAAATATTTTTTTAGAAAATATTTTCCTAGAAAAATATTTTTCAAAGATAAATTATTTTCCGCGAAATAAATGGAGCCTTAGTGATCACATTAGAAAATTTTTCAAAATTTAGTATTTTTGGGGTCATTTATATTTTTTTACCTTTTGATTCTTTTAATTTTTTTTCCATTCAAAATATTCTTTTAATTATGTTCACTAATATTTTTTTAAATTATTTTTTATTTTTTTATCAAAATATTCTTTTAATGCTTTCAAGTGAAAATATTCTTCTAATTTAAACTTTATTGAATTTTCCCTAAAAATCAATATTTCATTCCAAAACTATTAGTTACTTTTTTTCATTCAAAATATATTTTTTTATTTTTTTAAGTGAAATATTCTTCTAATTTAAATTTTAGAAAGAAAATAAAAAATTATTTTGTCACGTTAAAATTTAAATAAGTTGTTTATTGATTTGAATATAAAACCATCTAATAGATCTTAGATCTTAATTATTGAGATGTTACCTTCTATACAAGAATTTATATAAATTCTTGACATCATCTAATAGATCTAATATTTATTAATTTATTAGAAAAATATCATCTAATTTAGTAAGTTTAAATTAGAAGAATATTTTCACTTAAAAAAATTAAAAGAATATTTTGAATGAAAAAAAAGTAACCAATGATTTTATATTCATAGATTGATTTTCAAGGAAAATTTATCATTTGAATTTACGAAAATTAAATAAAATTTAAATTGGAAGAATATTTTCACTTAAAAGAATTTTAAAAATATTTTGATGAAAAAATAAAAAATAATGAAAAGAATATTGTGAATAAAAAAAATAATTAAAAGAATTAAAAGGCAAAAAATATAAATGACTTCAAAAATCATTAAATTTTGGAAGTTTTTCTGATGTGATCACTAAAGTTCATCTAATGTGAATCCGAAGTGGCGTGCTGAGTTAGATGATTGAGGTGACGTGTCATTCCATGTCATTTCACCCACTCGGGTGGGATTTTGTCTGGAAACTCCCAGGTAACTTCTGATTAAAAAAAAAATTTAAGTATTCGCCTACAATAAATTTTTCTTTAGTGACCACATTAAAAAAAAATACCAAAGTTTTGTAATTTTTGGTATCATTTACCTGTGGCTAGCTAGTTGTCTATTTTTTGCCCCCAAAATTAACAGAATTAACACTATTAGTTTGCATTACCAAGGACAACATCGAAGAATATAAGTACTAAGCTAAAAGGAAAAGAATATATTTTGTGCAATATCAGAATAAAGGCAACATATATAAGGGAACAATTGTACACGATATTTGGTGTAGTGACACCAATGTTATTAAATTCGGCTCGGCCTAGCGGTCAACTCGGTGAATCGGGCATTAAACTGAATTGGATTTGTGATTAGACTGAATAGGACATTGATCCATATATAAAAAATCATATGACCCAAATGGTTTTCTATTGACCTGTCTGACTCGATGTAACCCAATTGACCTGGTATATAAACTAAAACCCTGTCATTTTATATGTTTTTGACATTAGGGTTTATATTCCTTCATTCTATTTTACCCATCTATTCTCAAACTCCATTTCTCTCTTTCTCTCTCTCTCTCTCTCTTTGTTTCTCGGATATGTTTCTTGTTTTGGTCTACACTCTATTTTGAAAGTTCTGGTCATTGTGCATGATAAAGGAGCAACAAAAAGAAAGCAACTTGACAAAAAAAATTCTTAAATTTTGGGTATTTCTTATTTTCCTTAAATTCTCATTTGATTATGTTTTGTCATTTTGCACTCATAATATTTGATACATTGCTTCATTGAATTTTCATTATCATTGTTAAACGACTATTATTCTATTCCCTTTTGTTTATTTTGTTTTCTCCCCTAATCAACGATGAAAGTTTGGTATGATACCAATCAAAGAGGGACTTAAGTGAAGTCATTTTTATATTTGGTTTATCTGTTGGGATTCGAATGCAAATTGTAAAGGTCAAAGGCATCAATGGGCTTTTTTGCTTTTATTACTATTTGTCTAGTGAAACCCGGCCCGGTTTTAGAACTAGTGAAGGCAGAGGGTCACGAGTTAGAGGTTCAACTGGGATTGAACTGAAATATTAAATAATATCATATATTTATTATTTATATATTAAAAATAAATATAATTAAAATTAACAAACATTACCAGAACAATTAATGAATATTACTTAGAAGAAATATGAATTTGAGATCATTACTAGAAGAAATTATGACAAATTAACTCATTAAGTGGCCATTTTGAGACCCAAATTTGGGTGGGTCTCTCTACTCGATAGTAGGAGGTCTACTCGGATTTGTATTCTCTTACGTAAGAAATAAAAATTTGAATATTCATGTGCTCAAAATAGTAAATGGTTGAATGATAATTTAAAGTTCAAAATAAGCTTTATGCCAAAAAAAAAGTGAGGGAGGAAAGTGAGTTATCCCACATTGGAAAAATGCAAAGTTGGAATGTAGTATGTATTGAAAGGCTTTCCCTTTCATTACTGAGAAAGTACCCAATGAGGCTTTCTCTCGCGCATGCAGGGGGTGCAAATCTAAGGTCCGGAACCTAAGTTCAACACGCAATCTGCATACACGAATGCCGAACTGAAATGGATTGCCCGTGCCAACTTGGGTTTTGCAAATTTTTTTTTTCAATAACGAATTTTTTTTAGGAAATTACACCAAATACAATTTTTTAATTTTATTTTCAAAAATACCCTTTTGTCTTTTTAGGTTTTCAAAAATGTCCCTTTTTTTGTATACTTATGATGTACATTTGATATACTTATGATATACCTTTAAAAGTATGACATTTTTTAAATAGAAAATTTAATAAGTTGTATTTTTTTTTAAAAAAAGTAAGTGTAGATATATATGAGAATTTTTTGTATTTTTTGGGTGTTTGTGTAAAAACCCTTTTTTTTTAATTTGTCAAAAAAAAAATTCTCTACCCAAAAAACTCAGACTGGGCTAGCCGAGTCATCAGTTTCCCTGTGTCACACCCTTACTCCAATGGTGTGATGGTCTTAGGGTAAGAGTAAGTTTAAGACCATCATACACCCGTAGAATCCAATAATATCAATAAAATTCTCTAGATCAATATAAATAACATTTTCAATACCATGCATATATTCTATTACATATTAGTCCACATGTTCCATTTATAATACAATTCCATTATATATTAATTAAACAAAAAGTATCTATTGTCTGAATTCATTTACTATGGAGTAACTAGAGTAATAACATAACAACACACCATAAAGCAATTTAAAGATTTACTTCAAAGATAGCTTCTTGTGGAGGAAAGGAAAATAAGAAGTTCAGTCTTGTCTATTTCTAACATCTTCTACTCTAGCACCTGAAAAAAAAAATAGTGAAAAAGGGTGAGCTTTCAACTCAGTGAATTATGAAATATACTAATACCTGGGGGCTGTATGAAGAAATATCATATATCAAAATAAGAGTTAAAATAATAATATATATGTGCCTGAAAGAAATGACACCAAATTGACATAACAATATCAATCAATCAATCAATCAATAACAATTAATAATGGTAGTAACCCCTCCCTTTTAACGCATACTTGGCCGAGCATACGCCTAGAGTACATAGTCCTCTCTAAGTAGGATACTGATAAATTAAACTCTATCAGTTAAGTCACCGGTACAATGGTTTATTCCCCATTAGTATAGGCGTTCTGTCACAATTATGGTCTATGGTTTGATCAATGGCTCGGTAGGAACAATAACAATATATAAACTCAAATGGTCTTTCAATAATCAATAAATAATAATCAATGAAATTAGGTCAATAAAAGTTTATTATCAATAAATCAATGTGGTTTATAGAACAATAAGGATTCAATGGTCAATATCAATGAGAATCAATAAGCAAAATGAATCATTTAGAGTAAATAAATCAATAAAAATTGCAATAAACAATTTTATGGTAGGTTACCATGTACTGATATATTTCATAACTCACCTCTCTATGCTAATTGCTCCAATCAATTTCAATTACCTCAATAAGATTTGACAATATCTAGTCCACTGACTTATAATAAAATCCTCAATTAGTTTTTATCTATATAATCGGATCTTTGTACTTAGAATTTCTATAAATCCATACTAATTAATTTAATAAATCTTGCATTAAAAATTATTACTGATATGATCTATTGATCAATTGTATAAAACTATCACGTTCTAAAATCAGAATAATTATTTGAAACGGATTCGGAAGATCGATCGTCTCTTACCGGAGGTTAGCCGAAAAAGTCACCGGATAATCACCGAAAAATTATATTGATAACGGATTTTAACGAAATGAATATCAATAAACTCGTCGGAGATTCACCGAAAAACTGCTTTAGCAGTCCCATCGTCGCTGGATTTAGGTCAAAAATTCAAATTAGTCCAAAATTAACAAATGATATACCAAATGAAAGCTGGGAAGATGAGGAATCCAACCATACCAAAATCGCAGGGAACAGAGGTCGGGAAGTCGTCGAAATGAAGCTCGGAAGCTCCTGGTCGGCATACGATTTTGCAGTGTGTGCGGCGTCAGTTGGCGACGAGTATGGTGGCATTGGAAAGATTGAAGGATGAGCTTCCACCCTGTGTCGTGCGTGTGGCGTTCCGATGACCGTAAGGCGGCGGTCCGGCATGTAGAAGCTTCTGCTTTTCTTTTCTCTCTCTCTCTCTCTCTCTCTCTCTCTCTCTCTCTCTCTCTCTCTCTCTCTCTCTCTCATTGTGAACCAATCAGCTGCTATATATAGAAAAATCCCTCTCTTTTTTTTTTGAAAATAATTTTAGCAAATAATAAATTAATAATAATAATAATATATCTCTTGTCCTACAGCAGCTGATTGGTTCACATTGTGAACCAATCAGCTGCTATATATAGAAAAATCCCTCTCTTTTTTTTTTGAAAATAATTTTAGCAAATAATAAATTAATAATAATAATAATAATATATTAATAGTAATAAAATACCAATAAAAATAAATTTAGAATGTTTAATAAATTTTACTTTACTATTTCTTGTCAATTAAAATTTGAATAATAACAATAAATATTATTTTAACACTAATAATAAATAATTAAATCAATTACAATTAATAAAAACAATTACAATATCATTTTTTTTACAAATAAAATAATACTTTATAAAATAACAAAAACTACAAAAATTTCTCAAAAATTTTTATGAATTGAAATATTTATTTCATTAAATAAAATACCCAAAAATTTAATAATTGACATAATTTAAAATTCAAGATATTACACTCTGCCAATTCGCTGGATTTTCTCCCTGCCCGAATATATGGTCTGAACAGAACTAGTCGTCAATTTTTCAATTAAGCCAACCAGGCCGAACCGGTTCTAACAACCATGATTGAAACTCACTTTGGTTCAGTGTTATCAAAAGGGTTCCTATTAAACATTAAAAATCCATTTTGCAAAAATAATTCATTTTCCACAATAATATAGCATGAACTCTTTTTTGGATTATAGGATGTGTAGCCTTAGTTGGTAGTATGCCTGTTTATGTCAATTGGGTTTTTCAGTAAGATAATTTTTTTTTGGAAAGTCTTCATTTTTTTGAGATGATTTTTTTGAATCAATGATATATTAGTTTTTCTTAGATGATTTTTTATTTGAATAAATGAATTGAATTTTTTTTCAGTCTAATTATAAATTTAATTAATTATATTGATTCATTGGTTTAATGATCAATTTGGTGATTAAATAAGTGACTCACTAACCCAATTTATAAATCAAATTGACGTTTGAGCCAGATTTAATAACATCGAGTGACAAGTTTTTTCCTTTTACATTTATAAGATGTCCTTTTTTAACAATTTTCAATCAGATTTCTATAATTAATTCAAATTTTTTAATGTGATTTCAATCATTCAAATGAAAATAACATAAAATTAAATTTAATTATTATTTAATGATATATTTCACTTCTATTTAATTACGTATTTCACTTTGATAAAGTTAATCTTTCAAATCACATGCCATATTAAACCGAGGGAATACTCCAGCTTAGACAGGATCAGATTTTGGGCAAAAAAAAAGAAAGGATCAGATTCGTCAGATATTTATGTTTCCAACCTCACTCGATCCCATAAAATTTTACGTCCATATTTTTGTATTTAAACTGAACTTGAACTTCAGTTTTGTTTTGTTTTTTTTTTTTTAAAAACCTTGAACTTGTGCAATAAATTAGGCCTAGCTTTTTAGCAAACCCAATTAAATTTAATCGAAATTTGAACAAATGTACCAAAAAGAAAAAAATTATAAAGGGTCCAAAGTTTGGATAAGGGATTTCAAATGATAAGGGATGTCATTTTTTTATTAAGGTTAATGGCTCCACTTAGGCTCAAGCTTATTTGACTTGGCAATTATGTTGTGTCTATATATATATATATATATATATATTGTAATGTAGTAGTGGAACAAGCCCAATGAAACCCCGATTTAGTAAAAAAATAAATAAATAAACACCGTAAAACCCATAGGAATAACAATAAAAAAAATTGAAAGAAACTCAAGATGGCGTAAATCAATTGGTGAAGAGTTATTCTAACTTAATCAGAGGCCTCGAGTTCGAGTCCTGGGTATACAACTGCTTTAAAACTCTTGAGGGAGAGCTTTGCCGCCCTTATGGTTCCACCCGGCTCGAGCAGGATTAGTCATACACCAAAAATGTGGAGACACCTGTAGCCTAAACCAAAAAAAAAAGGACTCGACGAGTTTTGAGATTTTCATATTCCATCTCGGCCTCATGAAAATCGAGTTGAAAATAGAACGAGATAAATAATTCTCGGGATGAATGCAGAGCGAAAATCTTTATTTATATTTTTATAATTTTATTAA
>CATKHJ011080953.1:0-10798 GCA_949750685.1 Vernicia montana
CTCTTGTACCAACACCTCGGTGCCTGTTTGAGACCGTACAGAGATTTATTCAACTAACAAACCAAATTCTTATTTTCATGTTCTTCAAATCCTTCTGGTTGGAGCATATAAATTTCTTTCTCTTGCAGCTTCTCTTCTGCAAATATAACATCCCTACTGATCACAACCTTATGGGTAGTGGGATCCTATATGTGATACCCCTTCACTCCATTATATAACTCAGAAATATGTATTTTCTGGATTTTGGATCTAACTTTGTAGTTTCTTGGGCGTTATACATCACGTACACAGGACTTCTGAACATGAAGGTTCGAATAATCAACAGACTTTCTCGTCCACATCTCCATCGGTGTTTTCAACTCAATTACAGTTGATGGTGACCGATTAATCACATAACAGATGGTGTTGACTGCTTCTGTCCAGAATGTTTTTCTTAGACCTGCAGCTCCTAACATGGCCCTTGTTCTTTCCAATAGGATTCTGTTCATCCGCTCTGCCACTCCATTTTGTTGAGGAGTGTATGATGTAGTGAACTGTCTCTTAATGCCTTCTTGATTACAAAATTCAGCAAACTCATTGGTGATATATTCTCCTCCATTATCTGTCCTCAAACACTTGATCTTCTCCCCAGATTCAAGTTCTACCCGCGCTTTGAACACTTTGAAAACTAAAAACACATCTACCTTCCCCTTGATAGGATACACCCAACATCTCTTGGAATAATCATCTATGAAGGATACAAAGTACTTCGCTCCTCCCAGTGATGGAACTAGTGATTGCCATACATCAGAGTGAATCAATTCTAGAACTTTCTTGCTTCTAGAATTTGATGTGTTGAATTTTATCCAGTGCTGCTTGCTTGTAACACAATGCTCACAAAAGGGTAAGGAAACCTTTGTGAGTCCCTAAAGTAGATTTTTCTCTGCAAGAATTTTTATTCCTTGCTTAGACAAATGCCCAAGTTTGTAATGTCACATCATTGCAGATTTGTCATTCAAACTACTTGAAGCAACGGATGCTTCCCCTTCCTGCACAGTCTCTTCCATTAATATATATAAGTTTGCTTTGAGCAAAATACAGCTCCCACTATTTTATGTGAATAGTAACCATACACATGAATAGTACCCAGTACCTTCAAAAGAGTGATTAATATTCTAACTTATTTTTTGATGTGGAGGATCCACTTTTAATAGTGGCAACCACAGAGCATATGATAAGTAGATATATAAACACTCCAATGTAGGCTCTGATACCACTTGTTGCGGAAATTGACATTGGATTAGAGCAAGAACGTAGCTAATAATTTGAGAATAATAACAAAAACATTAGATTTTATGTGAAAAATCCCAAACAAATTAGGGTGAAAAATCACGGGCAAAAATAGAAGAATTTCACTATGAGAAATAATAAGAGTTACAACCTTCTCTCTAAATCACAAGAAGATAACAACAATAATCTCTCTTGAAAATAAGAGAAACACAATTTAAATAAAACTCTTCATTTTTCTCTCACTAGAAACTCTCTCTATTTCTTTCTTATAGATTTTGGGATGATTAATGAATGAGGAGGGGGAGCCTTTATATAGGCTCCCAAATGATTGGTCACAGCTTGTAAAATGCAAGTTGTGCAACCTTTACATAATTTCAATAATGTGGGCACCGACTGCTTTTGACAAAAGCAAGCTGATTGCTTGCTTTTGTCAAAAATAGCAAGCTAACAGCTTGCTATTGTTGACATAATCTACCTAATTCTAGACAATCTTCCTACAAATCTTGTCATAAATAAGGAGAGTCATTGCTTTCTTGATTTGCTTTGATTTTAACCAAAAATCTCATCAACTCCAACACTCCTCCTTGCTGAGATTTTTGCTGAAATTAGAGGATTTCAAACTAACTCTAATGTCCTCCTTAACACAAACTCTTCTCCATAAAAGTTTTTTAAATTTCATAATAAATTTTCGGCTTTTTCTTCAACCACAACCACAACAACAAATTTTCAACCACAACTACAATAACAACAACAAATTTTCACTTTACAGTTTTTGGACATGCTAAGGTCCCTTCAAAGAGTTTTTTGCAATTTAAGGACATGCGCAGGTCCTTTCTCATATTTTTAGTTTATGGACATGAAAAGATCCCTTCTCACAACAGTTTTTGGACTTGTTTTGGTCCTTTCCAAGTTGTTTCAGATTAGAGACATTTAGGTCTTTCAACAAATTCAATTTTTGGACTTGAATGTCCTTTGTTAGTAACTAGTGGCTTAAATCTTCAAATTACTAGGTTTAGCCATTCCAAGCTCTAGCCTTAAACATGTTGATCTTGGCCTCTCCAAGTTCCAACATATATACCATAGCTAGCTGCAAGGTTTTAAATAACGATTTTACGTATCGTATCGGTATTGGAATCGGTACAACTGAATCGGACTGAATCGGTTATCACTACCGTGAATTTTCAAAAATGATTAACAAACTAATCCAAATCAACAAGACATAGACTATAATGTCCAAAATATAATACATTAAATTAATAAACACTTAAATAAATATACTCTATAATATAAAAGTTCAAATTACATAACATATTTATGAATAATGTATAATAACAATAATTAATTTACATAAATTCCTAATATAATATTGTCTTGACTTAAAAATTTCAATATTATTTTATTAATTCAATATATGTAAAAGGCTTATGATTTGGATTTCATCAATTGACTATCTATGACTTCTCTATATTCTCTAGATTGATTTTATTTTTTTAGAATTAATGATTAGATTTTCCTAAATTATATGATGTTCTCTCTCAAGAATGTTGGTAGAAAATCCGCAAGTGTATGGAGTTCACAAGTAATATAGAATGAGTAAAGTATCGTTCTCACGAGGATTAATGGTCTATCCACCTATCTATTCTCTTTCTTTTGTTTAAGGCTTGAATTTAATACTTTGATTTAAATTAAAACTAAGTAAATTAGTTCCAATACTATCAATAATCTAAAACACAAGATTTAATTAAAAGAATTAACAATAATAATAAAGTTGCTTGAAATTAACACTTATTCACACTAAATCAACCAATTACCTATAAGTTCTAAGTCATGATATGATCCAAGTTATCCAATAGCATTGATTAAACTCTCTCGAACATTTAATCAATTAAACCAAAATTCAAGCAATCACAAAACAACTCAATTAATTCTCATCTAATCAAATTATTCATAATTACCCAAATATGGCTTTAAGCAAACCCTAAGGATATCTAATCACCAATTATAATCTCTTATCAATTAGCAATTAAACAAGTATTTGTTGATCCATGGTATTATCATTTCTCAATGCATAACACAACTAAGTTCATACTTTTGGTGATCAAACAAAACTCAGCACGAGGAACAACAAATACCACATATCATAGAGACTTAGATTTTATAGAAAATTGGTATGAAATTGTGTTTCAAAGCATTTATCTCTAACTATAGAGTTTAGTTAGACATAATTAAAACAATCACAGAGTATCAAGAAGAAGAAGAGATCATAACACAAGGAAGGAGAAAATAAGAAGGAAAATCTCTCAATCTCTCAATCTCTCAATCTCTTAATCTTCAATCTTGTATTTCCTTGACTTAATCTCTTTGAAACTCTCTCCAAAGCTTCTTCTCTTTATTTCTTGTGTTGTTCAATTGATTTCCTCATGTCCTATTTATAAGAGTTTTTCCGCCTCCTATTATGGCTAGGTCAAGGAGTTCCAATTTCAAAGTAAAAAATTGGATTTGGAGTTAACAGCCCGTTACGATCGCTATACTTGGGGACGGCGCAACAAAAACCAGCTTTCCCAATGTAGTGCCCTCTACACTTGTCGCGGGCTCAATGTTTTCCAGCTTCAACTTCCTCCTCTTCTTTGTCTTTAAAACTTACAAAAAGTCTTTAAAATCTTCTTCAAATTACAAATATAAAAAAATACAATGAAAATGAACCTAAAATGAATCTAAATGCATGAAATTCCTACTTAAATTACCTAATAATGTGTGTAAGATTAACACATATCAAAGACACAACACAAGTATTTATGTTAACTTTAAGTTAAATCAGTATCACAAGCAATTAACACAAACCCATTAAGTTTTATGGTAATCTTTTAAACAATCATAAATGAGTGTTCTTATCTCTAAGTGACACATATCCTAGGTCTAGTATCTCTATGAACTAATATGATATTTTCACTCTCGCTACTTCACATAATATCTTTAAACATACAAATAGTGATCAATTATTTACAAGAATTTAACTCTAAGATAAAAGATTAATTCCAATAATCAAATCCCAATCAATTAAACATAGATAGTCATAGGCAAATCAAGAAATTACATCTATATCCTATAGAAGAAGATTTACCTCCTCATAGTTAAGAAAGAAACAATTAAACCAATAATTAATCTAAAAAAAATATAATTATAACTATATTGAATTGAGGAGTGGAAGTTTAGAATAAAACTCTTGAGCAATTGATGAGAAGGAAGACTCCAATCTTGAATCTCCTTCCTTGCAAAATCTTCTAAGAAAAACTAGCTAATAAATATTCTAAAACTAATATACAAATAGTTTTTTAGAATAGAAAACTTGATACAAAATTTTGATAATTATTCTCTATTTATAGGCAACAAAATCTAGGTTTAGAAGGCTTAGGAATTTTTTAGAATCTAAGAAAAATTGGAATACTAATCAGCCCTTGAAGTGGATTCAAATTACGAACAAAATCACATAAGAAAATAAAAAATCGAAAACCCTTTAGACATGCACAGCCATGCATCTCTCCCATGCACGGCCTTACATGATTTCTTCATGCATTTGGCTTTAAAAAACTTCTAGACAGACTTGAAAAAATGTGCACGGTCGTGCACCCTCTGATACCAATTTAATGCACTTATTTGCTTCCTTTTGCTTCCAACTTCAATTTAAATGATCTCCGAACTCTCAAATTCTATGAAATTGCACAAAAACTTTCCAAATAACCTAAGAAAACTTGAAAACAAACTACAAATAAAAAAGTTAACAAAAACAAATAAAAACAAAATATAAATAAAACATTTGATAGATTAAGATTAACAAATACTCTTTTATATTTATCATAATTCAATATCATCAAATTCCCCCGAACTTAAGTATTTGCTTATCCTCAAGGAAAATAAAACTTAAACAACTAATACAATCATGCATCACCTGGAGGAGTCCGATTTTATATTTTCTTCCGTGATTTTGATCACAATTCGAATCCACTTCAAGGGCTGATTAGTATTTCAATTTTTCAAGGATTCTAAGAACTTCCCAAGCCTTCAAAACCTAGAATTTTTTGCCTATAAATAAAGGAGATTAATACTTTTTCGATGAAGTTGGCTATTCTTGAAAAACTCTTGTAAATTAGTTTAGACGTAATTAAAGATTCTTCCAATGAGGGGATTCAAGTTTGAAGATTCATCAAGGCTTGAAGACTCCTTTTTCATCAATTGTTCTAGAGTTCCTTCTAAACTTTATTTTTCAATTCAATAATAAGTTGTGATTATGTTTCCTATTAGTGTAATAGTTATTTTTATTGTTTATTTCTTCTTAATTATGAGTAACTAAATTTCTTCTTTAGGATTTAGATTTAGTCTCATGATTTGCCTATAATTATCTATGTTTGATTGATTGGGGTTTGATTATTAGAATTAATCTTTTATCTTAAGACTTAATGCTTGAGATTAATTGGCATTAATAACTTGAATTAAAGGTATTGTGTGAAGTAACAAATTGGAAGAATAATACTAGTTCATTACGATAATTGACCTAAGGTTTGTATTACTTAGAGATAAGAATACTCCTTTGTGATTGTTAATTAAAAGGATTTCCATAAAACTTAATGGATTTGTATTAATTGTTTGTGATCACAAGAGTAGACATAAGGTTAACATGAATACATGTGTTGTATCTTGAGAGACAACATCATATAATTTAGGAAAATCTAATCATTAATTCCAATGAAATAAAACCAATCTAGAAAATATAGAGAAATCATAGGTATCCAATTGATGAAGTATAAATTATAGGTCTTTTACATAAATTGAATTTATCTTTTAAGTTTAATATATGTTTTAATTTTCTTTTTTTCTCAACTAAATCGGTTTTCTAAATAATAATGTAATTCATAATTTTGGTACTTGTCATCTTCTTCTCTGTGGGATCGACACTCTACTCAAATCACTATATTACTTGTTTACGACCTATGCACTTGCAGATTTAGCACAACAATGAGCATATTCATGTGCTCTTCGTAACAATCATAGACTGCTATATGTCCAAGAAACACCTTCGCATACCTGTGAGGATACATCTGACTTAATTTATAAAACCGGTCAGTCGAGTCACTAGTGCACTTGGTCTAATGAATACCCTCATTAGTTGGGTGTTCTATCAATTTAACATTCATCATAATCATACATAACAATAATACTTAAATAAACTTTTCATATTATTTTATTCATAAGGTTAGCACAAATGGCTTCGATTACAATATGATGATTTTGGTCCAAATGACTTTCGTCAATTGCAATAGAATTTTCTTTGATTACAATGGAATCTTATTACAATCAAGACCATCTAGTTCATAACAATATAGCTTCCGTCCGAATAACCTCACTTTACAGAAGATTGGTTTTAGCCCGAATGGCTTTATCAATTTCACTTTTTGATAGAACTTACAAGAATATACAATATTAAGTTACCCACTGAAGGTGATGGTAACAATAACACTAATGAAAATATTGTTATACGATAGATCAGCAAAGTAATGGAATTTAACGAAATGAAAGGAGGGATTTTCATCATATTGTTCATGCATTTCTTAACTTACATACAATAAGAATTACATTCCTATAATCTTACCTCTTTTTAACATCCTCCAATTAGGCTATATGGCACCTCTCAAGTTCCTTTTGGACTCTTAATTTTTCCTTCATTTCCGGTGCCATCATCTACAACCAAGAGGATCTCCATCAATGACTCCTCAAATACTCCTTGATCATTCCAAATCAAGGCATCACTACCTAGGCTCTGATCATCGCCAAGTTTGACTTCACTCATCCTTAGGCTCACCGAATCCACCGACCTATCCTCCAAACCCACTTGGAGAAGAGATCTTTTAAGGAAACTGAAAGAATCATCTACCTCTTAGATCGTTGGGTTTCATTTGCAAATAGTTTTTTTCTAGAAAGAAGGTTTAAAGAGAGAGAGAGCTTTTGGGTTTTGAATCTGGTTTCTACTGAGTTTCAAAGAGAAAAGCTCAAAATTTAAGCTTAGAGAGAAAATGTAACTGTTCAAATGTGAAACTAATTAGTTCCTTAGAATTTTAAATAGAAAGGAGTAATTATGGTTTCTGTTATAAAATAAAAAAAAATAAAAAACATAAAGCTAGTCAACAGTGCTTTATGAGAAGACAGTTCACATTAGAAACACAAACTTTTGTTGGGAACGGTAACTTTTCCTTGGAAAGGAAAATATCATTAATGGTTTGTAAGAGGTAGATATCTTCCCACCTATTCCTCACTTATCTGTTACAATATAATATATGAATCTTGTTCTATACACTTTTGAACTCATTGGTTCGCTTCATAATTGTCTACTGGTATCGAAGCCTTATCATTGAATCTACAACTTGTCTTCGCTTACTTCTTTCGAAATCTATATACATTTTTGACCTCGTCATCAAATTCCTAGACTCATCACGTGTTCACTTCGCTTGTCTCGCTCAACTAAACCCATATGTTAACTAACTATTACTAAGTCCTTCGCTCATAGTATTCTATATCATGTTCGCCAAATGCATAAATTTTCCTTATCAATTAACATGTACATATTCCTCTTTATATCATGTCTCTCATCGTTTCTATCATCTCCCATGCAAATTCGTCTTATGATTTATCCTCGTTTTTACGGTCAATCCTACTATATTCTCACTTTTATCACCAACCTGCTACTTACCATTAAGACTCCAATTCCATGTTTCAATCCTCCTCCTCGACCTAATGTCTCGTCTCCTCGTGTTTACGACAACAACTAATATATGGGGTATTGCCAGCATAATCTTTAGAGTCGTTTGGAGTATAACTTTAAAGGTTAAAATTTGGGTTGTCTATATTCTAATATTCTTCATCTGTTGTCCACTATAGGTGTTTCAGGAATCTTCTTAGTTACTAGACAACCAACACTCCAAGGAGAGCTAGTTGGGTTTCCATCAAGTTTATGAGTTATATAGCTTAATATAACACCTCATTCCCCTTATTTATTTAATATTACACTTGCATACATGCAATGACCGTTTGTATATTATATATATATATATATATATATATATATATATATACGATGATTGAGTTATGATGAGCTATGACTAGTGTTGATGGCTGGGGGGCTTACTCATTGTCTGGCACTACTACCAGTTAGGTCGGCGCTGTGTGGCTTAAGCCAATGACAACTGGGACCCTATGTTGAGATCTTAAGAGACAGTAATTGGATTCAGAAAGCCAGAGAAGGGGATTGGCTCCCCAATTAGATTTAGTATGGTTCATATCGACTAATTCATATCCTTGGATGATCATGTTATAATTTGTCTGTTTGGCATTATGCATGAGTATGTCTGACATTTAAATGGTATGTTATATTGATAACTATATATCTCATTGAGTCAAACGCTCACCCCTATTCAATATTTTTGTAGGTTGCAGGTTGAGCTTAGGAAGTAATTTTAGTTGAGTTATTCATGCCTTACATCCTTCGGCAGTGAAGTTTATTTTATTATTCAATTATAAAATTATTTTTAGATTGATATGTATTATAAATTCCATAACTCTGCATTTTTACTTCTGTTATCTATAATTCTATATAGTATGGTCAGTTGTATGATTTTGTACGTGTATGATGAGTTTAGAGAAAAGTTGAGCTTTCTCATTCTAGATGATGTGATGTTCTATGAAGCAGAAACCTGATGATGTTGATGCTAATATGATTGATATTATAGCCTTGAGTGGCAAAGTATGATGTTATGCATAGGTTCTGCTTGATAGGTACTGAGCCCATTGCCCTTTATTTGTGACAGTTACAATTGTCATATTGTAATTTTTTGATTTAGTGGTTAGTCAAGCTTATTACGAGCTCTGAAAATCTTATACTTTCTCGTTCCCTAGTGTTGATCACGTGCCATCGAGTTTGGGTCATGACATGATGTGAAATTTCTCCTTTCCAATGTTAAAAAAATATTAGTGGTTTATTTAATTTTCATAAAAAGAATTTAGAATTCAAATATTAATTACTATGGTAATATGATATTATTATTAGTATTTCTATAGATAGACATATTTTTGTTTAAATTAAGTCAAATGTATTTGATGCTTATAAAATATAATTTATAAAATTTTACATGTTATATATTGATTATTGATTGCTTTATATTTTTATTTTCATGAATTTGAAGTATATATTTTCTATCATCTCAAACAAAAGTTGCAAGCTTTGGCTTGGCTACAAGCAATTTTTAGAATCATTAGATGTCATTTTCAAAGAAATTACGTAGCTCCCTTCACGCGGAAACCATCTTGTTATTATTTAATTAATATTGTCATTGACCTAGCTTTTCCTGTAATTTATAATTTTCTACTATAGCTTTAATTTCTCCAAAAGTAATTCAAATTAATTATGTGTTTCTTGATTTCATTTTTTTTTAAAGGATATAGTGTTTCTTTGATCCTATTGTGGCAAAGATCCACCAATATGTACATACGTGAATACCGATACTCATATTTAAAAAATATGGGTGTCACCAATAAATTTTAATTCAGTAATATTAGAGTTATTTTTAAAATTATGAAATTTTAAATTTAAATTTTTAAATAAAATCAAATTAAAAAAAAAAAAAAAAAAAAAAAGATATGGGTGCTACAAGGCAACAAGAAAAATTTAGTCCAATAAAAAAAGAGAAGAAAGAATTCGCCAGAGCTGGGAACTAAACATATTGCTACATTATTAAAGTTTTAAGTATATATAATAACTGATAATTAAGAACATTATTATAATGATTGATATATACTTAGATTACAGTTTTGGATTTTGAATCATTAATAGTTTATCAAAATGAAAGGTGGTATACACTTTAGGAGTAGACGTCGAATCTCATCGATATTAAATTATTCTTAGATTATAATTTTGGATTTTGAGTCATTAATGCTTTATCAAAATGAAAGGTGATTTATATTTTAGTGGCAACTTTAGCAGTAAACGTTAGAATTCGAATCTCAATGATGGTAAATTTCCCTTTCCAATACTCGAAATAATATGAAAGGTGGTTTGCAAATATTTTGTGTATGTAAAGTTTTCCAAATTCCTTTCCCTCATCAAATTTTGCAGTCTCTCATCTTAGAAGAAATTAACAAACCAACATGACAAACGATTTAAGAGCATTTCTAAAAATAAAGAATTTATTATTTATATTATATTTTGGAGTTAGTGACACCTTTACAGTTTATACCCTATTCGTAGAAATATAATAAATTTTGACTCAAACACAAGTGCCATCAAAATTCAAATAATATATACAAGCAGACTAAGCCGGCATGTTACTTGGGAAATTCAGAATTAGGGCAATTGACAAATATATGTTTTTTTAAAAAAATATATACTCATATATGCAACTTTTAAAAATATTTACCCATATATGCCAGTTCTGGATTTTTGAAAATTGAACTTGGAAGTCAAAAATCCGGTTTTATAGAAAATTAG